>BMAO01027551.1:0-120445 GCA_019973975.1 Trichonephila clavata | reverse complement strand
AATTTATGAGGATCTGAATAAAATGATTTTTTAAATGTTTAATTTGAGTTAATTTTATTTATATTGTTTGTTAGTTTAATTTATGTTGAGATACTTTCTTTTTAAAAATAAGTTTGGGTATATTAAAAAAAAAATTTTCTCATAATGTTTAAGCGTAAATGATATTTTAAATACATTTCATACAAAAGTAAGAAAAAAAATACTGTATAAATATTTGTATAAGTTTCCGACAAGATTTGGCTTTAAAAAGTTTATTTTTATAAATCTGAAAAAAATTGGGGTTTTTTTTTATACGGTTATATTGTTAATTTTTTTTTTTTCATACTGCTTTCTAGTTTAATTTATGTTGAAAGTAGTTCATTTTAAAAGATAAATATCAATATACGTCTTTCAAACAAATTATCTAAGTATGTTAAGCATAACTAATATTTTAAATATATTTTGTATAAAGGTAAGGAAAAATTTATGTTTATGTGTTTAAAGCAAATCTTTGCCTTTTCCAAAGAGTATAAATTGTATAACTATTCATTGCAATAACCATTTAGTTAAATTATTTTTTTCTTAATTGAATAGAAATAAAAAAAAATATTTATTATACATTGCTTTAATAACAAATTGTAAATTTTAATTCGGTATAATGATTACACATACACAGCAAAGATACAAAGTAAATTGTTTATTCAGAAATCAACATCTTGTATTGCGTTTTACATTACAATCGTATATATATATATATACATTACAGGAGAACAACAAATTGTAAAATTGATTTCAGTATAAGGATTACACAAAAAGATACAAAGTAAGTTGTTTATTTACAAAAGCAGCATTCCATTTCACATTACAATCTTTTATTTACATTACAAAATCACATTATTGTGCCATCATTGGATTTTATGTCTTACTGCTCATTGAATAGGTCTAAATTCATCAATGACCAATGTCCATGGGCAAGCGTAGTAATGCCATCATCATTAATAAACCTTTTGTCATCTTTATAGGACAGAGCAAGTTTGTTTTGCTTTATGGAGTGTATTGAATGAAATTTGGATCTAATTAAGTTCATGTCAACATATTTTAATTTTTGATTAAAAAGACAGACTTTCTAGTCCTCAAATGTTATTTTATTTTTTAAAGTTTGTTTTTTAATTCCTTTTAACCGCTTTTCAATCTTATGGTTTGTTTTGTAGGCATACATTTTCGATTTTAATCCTACATATTCTGTCATAATATTTCCTTTGTTTTCATCTTTCATTTTCCCGAAGACATTTTTGTTAACTAGAGGTAAATTAAGGTATCCGAACACGTTGAAAATGACCCAATTCAGTCAAGACAGAATATTTTTGTTTTTATTTTATTGAATATAGAGCTATCTTTTGACTTTACGAAATATACTTTATTTTGTTTCTACACTACCTAGAGGCCAAGTTACAATCAATTTTATAAAGTTAGAAAAACGGAAGTGTGGGTTTTTGATCTACCAGAAGTGGGCATTTAAATTGCTCAAAATCTTTCATGGCGAGTCCGATAACTCCAAATATTACGAATGTATTTCTATAAAACTTTTTTAAACCTGATATTTACGTTATTTCTAGAGAATGTACTAAAATATGTCTTATTATATGAGTACTTTTTTGAGTTTTGCTTGTTATTTAAATAATGGTCTCATAAAAAATGTAATATTTCTTATAAGGTTTACTCAATCAGCTCTAAAATTTTTAAATTTTAATAAAAAATTAAAATTTTAGCACATTTTCTAGATAAATGCATCTAGTTTGTTTTCGTAAAACTTTTACTAATATATGTTCATTAATTTTTTCTCTAACTGCTTTGAAGTTTTTCAAAAATATTGCTAAAATTTAACTTATAATTGTGATTTTTGCAAAATTCAGGTAATTTATATTAAATTTTGATAGTTAAATAGTAATATTTATTGATATTGAGTCCTAAAAGAGCATTTATAATGTTTTAGTATGCTATTTTGTTAAAAAGTACTCCGAATGTGTTCGGATACCTTAAAAATGTTATTTTTGTCATAGTCTGAAGTGTCATATAAGTTAATATCGTCTTTCATGTCACTATAAAAATCATCAGTCTTTATTTCATAGATAAAGGAATCGGTGTCTGTATACATGAGCCTTACTTTCGAGTCGTAACGGTGCTTCATGTACTCATAGTGAAAAGAATACACATTAGGACTTTTGATAAGTCTAAAATCGCCATTCCTACCTGTATTGGTTTCAAGAATTTGATTTGGGTTTTTTTTTAAGATGAACGGCCATTAAGTTTCAGAAAATATTGTACGACGATTAAAATTTGGTTTCGCTATTAACTTTCGAGCTTGCTCTTCTGTTGAGCATAAACGTATATCTACTCTTCTTACAATTTCCATCGTTTTCCCGAATATGCTGTTATTCATTAGTTTGTAAAAATCCTTTTGAAAGTCATTTACAGCTTTAGTTCTTAACTCTGTATTGTAATCTATGTAATTTTTAAGCCAAGGCGACTGAAAAAACTTTAAACCACGATGAATTTTTTTCAAGACTAACCCTAATTTTAAATAAAGCTTTAAATTTGAATAATGGAGAATATATTTTGTTTTGGGTTCCAAAGTAGTTAAAAGTCTAGGTTCTCTACAATTAGGGGGGGTTATTTTCAGGGGCAAGGAGAAAATCTGAAAGTTTTGTCATGCAAATCGGAAGGGTAGTCAAGATCCACTTCCCAGATGTAACCTACATCGGAGTCATCTGATAAATTGAAAATATCCTGTTCAGTTAAGTTGTCATCACTCCAAACAAAATCTTTTAAGGGTAGATATTTACTCATCGCGTAACCGTACAAATTATTTGCGTCGAGGTACATTAAATATTTTATCTCATCATCTGGATTAAAGTTAGGCATATGTTTGTTGTTAGCTATAGCATAACGATTGCAGCACTGACTTATACCTCCTCTTACACCCTTTTCTATAAAAAGAAGCATGTCGTAATCTGTGAACAGTTCGATAGCTACTTTAGGTTGTAATAACATAGCATCCCATGATAAAGTTGGGGTGGTAAAATACCAACGTTTATAAGTTTGCATGCATATTTTCTGAAAGTTTTCAAAGAGATCTGTTAACAATAGGCATCTGTTTTTACATATAGATCACAGTATTCACCAAGATTATTTAAATGGAATTCATTACATGCATGATTATAATCATCTACACTTATAGACTCCTCATTTAGTTTATTGTAAAATTTGCTAATAGTGGTAAACAAGAATCTTTACACTTTTCAAAACTATCAAAATAATCAACGAAAAACTCCTTTTCTTAAAAGTAAACCTATTTTTTCTGAATCAAAATAATGTTTCATATATTTAAATTCATCTTTTTTTAGTGTTTTTATATCAAATTTTCCAAACAAGAAGACATGAATCAACAATCTTTACACTTTTCAAACTATCAAAATAATCATACGGAAAAACTCCTTTTCTTAAAAGTAAATCTATTTTTTCTGAATTAAAATAATGTTTCATATATTTAAATTCATCTTTTTTTAGTGTTTTTATCAAATTTTCCAAACTAGAAGACATGAATTTGAAAGAATCTAAAAATCTTAATTGAAAATCATTTGAAATATTTTTACTGAAGGAAATATATTTTTCTTCGGTGTTCGGAATTAAATTAATTTGCTTTTTATCATATCCTAACTCCTTAATAAAAATATGGGCGTCATACCCAGATAGATTATGGAAGAAAACAGGTAAAAATTTTGGGGTTTTCATTGCTATATTACAACTATTACAACAAGGGCCATTAAATTTTTGAGTAACATGGTTATGATCCCTAACCTTGATATTGTTTTCATGAAGGTTTGATCACAAACATAACAATTTTTAGCATTATCATACAATTGCTTTTCTGATTCGGTAAGAGGTAATAATGGTTTTGGTTTTTTATAAATATTATCAAGTGGAGGCGCAGGCGCGGAGTTGAGTTTTTTTTCCTCCTGTGGAGGCGCAGGAGCAAACTCGGAGAGAATGAAACGACTAATTTGGCCGGGAAAAACCTCCGAGAAACATAAGCTTCAGATGAGGAGACCAAAGAAAAAAACCGAGACCACACACAGGTAGAAAATAAGGAAAAGTACCTTTTGCAAAGATTAAAAATAAAATGAAGCGCTCATGTGAAACCCTTTCAACACCTCGACGAACGCATGGATCAGCGACGAAGTGCAACGAGGGGGAGGAGGTCGGTGTTTGAACATCACTGTAGCCCCCTCCCTACGGAAAGAAAAGAGATTGGGGAAAATCGCAACTTTTCCATCTGATCCTGTCACTGGCAAACAATCGTGGTCTTCCCTGAGTGACACGCCGGTTCAACGCCCCCGATTGGTCAGTGAAGTCACGTGTGTTGTTTTCAGTGAGTATGAATTATACTAGGGGAAGAGACGATTTTTCCCCAATCTCTTTTCTTTCCGTAGGGGAGGCTACAGTGATGTTCAAAACCCCGACCTCCTCCCCCTCGTTGCACTTCGTCGCTGATTCATGCGTTCGTCGAGGTGTTGAAAAGATTTCACATGTGCGCTTCATTTTATTTTTAATCTTTGCAAAAGGTACTTTTCCTTTTTTCTACTGTGTGTGGTCTCGGTTTTTTTCTTTGGTCTCCTCATCTGAAGCTTATGTTTCCGGAGGTTTTTCCCGGCAAATAGGCGTTTCATTCTCTCCGAGTTTGCTCCTGCGCCACCACAGGAGGAAAAAAAACTCAACTCCGCGCCTGCGCCTCCACTTGATAATATTTATAAAAAACCAAAACCATTATTACCTCTTACCGAATCAGAAAAGCAATTGTATGATAATGCTAAAAATTGTTATGTTTGTGATCAAACCTTCATGAAAACAATATCAAGGTTAGGGATCATAACCATGTTACTCAAAAATTTAATGGCCCTTGTTGTAATAGTTGTAATTTAGCAATGAAAACCCCAAAATTTTTACCTGTTTTCTTCCATAATCTATCTGGGTATGACGCCCATATTTTTATTAAGGAGTTAGGATATGATAAAAAGCAAATTAATTTAATTCCGAACACCGAAGAAAAATATATTTCCTTCAGTAAAAATATTTCAAATGATTTTCAGTTAAGATTTTTAGATTCTTTCAAATTCATGTCTTCTAGTTTGGAAAATTTGATAAAAACACTAAAAAAAGATGAATTTAAATATATGAAACATTATTTTGATTCAGAAAAAATAGATTTACTTTTAAGAAAAGGAGTTTTTCCGTATGATTATTTTTGATAGTTATGAAAAGTGTAAAGATTCTTGTTTACCACCTATTAGCAAATTTTACAATAAATTAAATGAGGAGTCTATAATTGTAGATGATTATAATCATGCATGTAATGAATTCCATTTAAATATTCTTGGTGAATACTGTGATCTATATGTAAAAACAGATGCCTATTGTTAACAGATCTCTTTGAAAACTTTCAGAAATTAGGCATGCAAACTTATAAACGTTGGTATTTTACCACCCCAGCTTTATCATGGGATGCTATGTTATTACATCCTAAAGTAGCTATCGAACTGTTCACAGATTACGACATGCTTCTTTTTATAGAAAAGGGTGTAAGAGGAGGTATAAGTCAGTGCTGCAATCGTTATGCTATAGCTAACAACAACATATGCCTAACTTTAATCCAGATGATGAGATAAAATATTTAATGTACCTTGACACAAATAATTTGTACGGTTACGCGATGAGTAAATATCTACCCTTAAAAGATTTTGTTTGGAGTGATGACAACTTAACTGAACAGGATATTTTCAATTTATCAGATGACTCCGATGTAGGTTACATCTGGGAAGTGGATCTTGACTACCCTTCCGATTGCATGACAAACATTCAGATTTTCCCCTTGCCCTGAAAATACCCCCCCCCCAATTGTAGAGAACCTAGACTTTTAACTACTTTGGAAACCCAAAACAAAACATATTCTCCATTTTTCAAATTTAAAGCTTCATTTAAAATTAGGGTTATTCTTGAAAAAAATTCATCGTGGTTTAAAGTTTTTTCAGTCGCCTTGGCTTAAAAATTACATAGATTACAATACAAAGTTAAGAACTAAAGCTGTAAATGACTTTCAAGAAGGATTTTACAAACTAATGAATAACAGCATATTCGGGAAAACGATGGAAATTGTAAGAAGAAGAGTAGATATACGTTTATGCTCAACAGAAGAGCAAGCTCGAAAGTTAATAGCGAAACCAAATTTTAATCGTCGTACAATATTTTCTGAAACTTAATGGCCGTTCATCTTAAAAAAAAAACCCAAATCAAATTCTTGAAACCAATACAGGTAGGAATGGCGATTTTAGACTTATCAAAAGTCCTAATTTTTATTCTTTTCACTATGAGTACATGAAGCACCATTACGACTCGAAAGTAAGGCTCTTGTATACAGACACCGATTCCTGTATCTATGAAATAAAGACTGATGATTTTTATAGTGACATGAAAGACGATATTAACTTATATGACACTTCAGACTATGACAAAAATAACATTTTTAAGGTATCCGAACACATTCGGAGTACTTTTTAACAAAATAGCATACTAAAACATTATAAATGCTCTTTTAGGACTCAATATCAATAAATATTACTATTTAACTATCAAAATTTAATATAAATTACCTGAATTTTGCAAAAATCACAATTATAAGTTAAATTTTAGCAATATTTTTGAAAAACTTCAAAGCAGTTAGAGAAAAAATTAATAAACATATATTAGTAAAAGTTTTACGAAAACAAACTAGATGCATTTATCTAGAAAATGTGCTAAAATTTTAATTTTTTATTAAAATTTAAAAATTTTAGATCTGATTGAGTAAACCTTATAAGAAATATTACATTTTTTATGAGACCATTATTTAAATAACAAGCAAAAACTCAAAAAGTACTCATATAATAAGACATATTTTAGTACATTCTCTAGAAAATAACGTAAATATCAGGTTTAAAAAGTTTTATAGAAATACATTCGTAATATTTGGAGTTATCGGACTCGCCATGAAAGATTTTGAGCAATTTAAATACCCACTTCTGGTAGATCAAAAACCCACACTTCCGTTTTTCTAACTTTATAAAATTGATTGTAACTTGGCCTCTAGGTAGTGTAAAACAAAATAAAGTATATTTCGTAAAGTCAAAAGATAGCTCTATATTCAATAAAATAAAAAACAAAAATATTGTCTTGACTGAATTGGGTCATTTTCAACGAGTTCGGATACCTTAATTTACCTCTAGTTAACAAAAATGTCTTCGGGAAAATGAAAGATGAAAACAAAGGAAATATTATGACAGAATATGTAGGATTAAAATCGAAAATGTATGCCTACAAAACAAACCATAAGATTGAAAAGCGGTTAAAAGGAATTAAAAAACAAACTTTAAAAAATAAAATAACATTTGAGGACTAGAAAGTCTGTCTTTTTAATCAAAAATTAAAATATGTTGATATGAACTTAATTAGATCCAAATTTCATTCAATACACTCCATAAAGCAAAACAAACTTGCTCTGTCCTATAAAGATGACAAAAGGTTTATTAATGATGATGGCATTACTACGCTTGCCCATGGACATTGGTCATTGATGAATTTAGACCTATTCAATGAGCAGTAAGACATAAAATCCAATGATGACACAATAATGTGATTTTTGTAATGTAAATAAAAGATTGTAATGTGAAATGGAATGCTGCTTTTGTAAATAAACAACTTACTTTGTATCTTTTTGTGTAATCCTTATACTGAAATCAATTTTACAATTTGTTGTTCTCCTGTAATGTATATATATATATATATACGATTGTAATGTAAAACGCAATACAAGATGTTGATTTCTGAATAAACAATTTACTTTGTATCTTTGCTGTGTATGTGTAATCATTATACCGAATTAAAATTTACAATTTGTTATTAAAGCAATGTATAATAAATGTTTTTTTTATTTCTATTGAATTAAGAAATAAATAATTTAACTAAATGGTTATTGCAATGAATAGTTATACAATTTATACTCTTTGGAAAAGGCAAAGAATTTGCTTTAAACACATAAACATAAATTTTTCCTTACTTTTATACAAAATATATTTAAAATATCAGTTATGCTTAACATACTTAGATAATTTGTTTGAAAGACGTATATTGATATTTATCTTTTAAAATGACACTATTTCAACATAAATTAAACTAGAAAGCAGAATGAAAAAAAAATTAACAATATAACCGTATAAAAAAAAACCCAATTTTTTCAGATTTATAAAAATAAACTTTTTAAAGCCAAATCTTTTCGGAAACTTATACAAAATATTTATACAGTATTTTTTTTCTTACTTTTGTATGAAATGTATTTAAAATATCATTTACGCTTAAACATTATGAGAAATTTTTTTTTTAATATACCCAAATTATTTTTAAAAAGAAAGTATCTCAACATAAATTAAACTAACAAACAATACAAATAAAATTAACTCAAATTAAACATTTAAAAAATCATTTTATTCAGATCCTCATAATATTCAAAATAATCAGGTGGATATAACATTTTTCTTACTTCTCTTAAAATATTATCTAAGCAAAGATTTTCCAAAAATTCTCCAGTTACATAATTTGTAAGTTTCAATAATAAAAAGTGCTCATTTTTTTTTTAAAAAAAGATTTTTATAAAAAACATTCTAGAAAGCGATTTAAATTTTTTTATTTCTATTCAATTCAGAAAAAAATAATTTAACTAAATGGTTATTGCAATGAATAGTTATACAATTTATACTCTTTGGAAAAGGCAAAGATATTGCTTTAAACACATAAACATAAATTTTTCCTTACTTTTATACAAAATATATTTAAAATCTCACTTATGCTTAACATACTAAGATAATTTGTTTGAAAGACGTATATTGATATTTATCTTTTAAATTGAAACTATTTCAACATAAATTAAACTAGAAAGCAGTATGAATAAAATTAACAATATAACCGTATATATATATATAATATATATATATAAACCGTTTTTTTCTTTCAGTTTATAAAAATAAACTTTTTAAAGCCAAATCTTTTCGGAAACTTATACAAAATATTTATACAGTATTGTTTTCTTACTTTTGTTTGAAATGTATTTAAAATATCATTTACGCTTAAACATTCTGAGATAATTTTTTTTTAAATATACCCACACTTATATATTTTTAAAAAGAAAGTATCTCAACATAAATTAAACTAACAAACAATATACATAAAATTAACTCAAATTAAACATTTAAAAAATCATTTTATTCAGATCCTCATACTATTCAAAATAATCAGGTGGATATAACATTTCTCTTACTTCTCTTAAAATATTATCTAGGCAAAGATTTTCCAAAAATTCTTCAGTTACATAATTTATAAGTTCCAATAATAAAAAGTGCTCATTTTTTTTTCAAAAAAAGATTATTATAAAAAATATTCAATAAAACGATTTAAAACATTCCACAGCCATCTTGTAGAATCCCCGCGCCTGCGCCTCCACAGGAGGAAAACAACTCAACTCAGCGCCTGCGCCTTTACCGCAGAATCGGCTTTTCTTATCTACTGAGGTGGTATTATGTCTATTAGGAACTGTAGTGTCTGAAGGGGTCGCCTTGGGTCTTACTCCCCCAAACTTACCAACAGCTTGTCCCCTAATTCTCCTGAGAGATTTCAATCCAGAATGGTTTTAAGCCCTACAAAACTTCGCGTGATAATTTATACCTAGTTTAACGGGATATAATCATAAATTCTTATCTCAAAACTAAAAGTTGGGCGTTTTTAAGATAAGCATGGTACAATGTTGCATCACTCGTGTACCTGAACCAATCAGAAAAGCCTTTACCAAAAATTATATAATTTTAACAGCAAGATAGAACACAAAATATCTTTGGGAATATCGTAAATGTAGTGTATGGTTATCGTCGTTTATTTGTGTTGTGTTTCGTCGTTTTTCGTAGTGCGCAAAATAAAATGTAGAACAAAAATTGTCATACTTTCTCATCACTTCAATGACTACACCAAAAAAATTCGAATGCCAAAATTCTAGTCCAAAGTATTACATATATTTTGTACATTCCTTTAGAAATGTTGGTAAAATTCCAGTACATTCAAATAACTTCAAAGAATAATGATACAGTTTCTGACAATGACGGGTTTGATGTAGCGGCAGTCTGGTCGTGGTCTCAAATTCTGGTCTGGTGTTGTTTCAAAAAAAATTGGTTTCGAGTCCTGATGGAATAAAATACCTGTCGTGTAGAGGCTCTGAGGAGGGGTCTCTATTGTTCTAAGGCAGGGGTGGCCAACCCGCATATCACGTTACTTCTGTTTTTATAGATATTTATAAGTGGGAAGTATTGCATTACATCTATACCCCACATCATCAAGCTTGGCTCCTGTAAATTTTTATCAACTTACGTGAATCGTTCTTTTTGAAAACGAAATTTATCAAACATTAATCCATCTCAAACTTATTGGACGAAAAACTGCAACATCCATTACAATATGAAAATACACACATTGAAATCGACTTGCAAAAACTAAGTGAAAGAATTGAGAAACAAATATCTAAATATTTAAATAAATTGAACATTTTTTGATCATTCCATTATAATTATTATATAGCCTGTGTTTGTATACATGAAAAATGATGAAAACAATTTAAAAAGTTCATTCTGTTTTAAATTTTACTCCAATAAATGTTTCTAATGGTCCAAATCCAATTTAAATTTTTATATGGGGTCCGCAGGATTATGTTTTTCCGAAGTAGACCGCAAGGTCATTTGGTCAGGCAACTCCTGTTCTAAGGGTTTATTTTGTCGCTCAAAGCCCTGTTGAGTGAGCTCAGGCCCTATGGATATATAAATAAATATTGAATGCATATATTAAGCATGCTGGTTTCTGCATATATTAAATAAGATTAAAAATTTATTTTTTGAAATATTGCAACCCGCTATATGCAGAGCCTTTTTCCATTATGTTAATCCTATCAACCAGAAATTTTGTAACCAGAAACATACGACGATGGCTCTTAATCCAGAATAATTAATCCTTCAGGAATTCGAAATTAGCCATTGGTAGAGAAGCGTAGAAACGGGGGGAGAGGGTGAAGACACAATACGAAGCAGTGTAAGATGCCTGATCTACAATTTAATACTTTGGATCGAATGGTCTGAAATTCACAATTAGGGTTGTCAAGTTTCATGGAGGAAACTATGTGCTGGTGTCGATGTTTCAAATGAATTTACTTCAGTTGAGTGAAGTACTCGGAATTGGCTTCAGAGCTTTGTTAGACTTCATTTTCCATTATCTGCTAGAAGTGAGAGGATATTCAATTTGTTAGTTTCGGTTCGATTTTATTCCAAAATCTTATGTTACAGAACATGGTGTGAGTATATTTATTCTTGATGAATAAATTAAATACTTCATGTTGTACAACCACAAGAACTAGACAGGGTTGGATTTCTACTCTCAAAAAATAAAAAAGATAAATAAACCAAAAATCACTGCATAAATATTTGTATTTCAATTTAAGGTATCTGTACACCTTCGAAGAAAATTTTTTGAAAAATTGTAATATTTGCTATTAAAATATTTTTTACTGATGAAACATAATTTAAAACTATGAAAAATACATTTAATATTTTACTTATAGCAAAAAAAAAAAAAAAAAAAAAATTTAGAGAGAAAAACATAGTGAACATTGGTAATTAAATTCTTTGTTAGAATAACGCACATAACTCAAATGAAAAAACAAAAATATCACTTTTCTTTAAATTTGATGTTGATCATCATAACGTTTTTTAGGGCTGGTACTATTTTCCTAATGATAATCAAATTATTACAATTTTTATCAGAGTTCGAGTAAAAGAACATTGAAAAATAACTAAAAAATTATTACGAGACATGATATACACCTTAGTTACTAAAAACCTATCAACTCTATAATCATGGAAATGGTAGGGGTTCTTTAAATCTATAAAATAAATGTACTTGTAAAATTTAAACTAATTTGGTTCACAACTATTTCTGATATTTACGTCGTCAGATGCCAATACGTTAAAAAAATGCATTTTGAGATAAATCAGAAATAAACTTTAAACAGCAATTTTTAATTTTTAACACAATTAGATATACTTAAAATGCCCCTGATTTATAAATAACACCCTCTTTACTCTCTAAAACATTGATTTTTTTTCCTGGTTGCTTTTAAAAATTTTCTACGCTGCTTTACATTTGGTGTTGAATGAACGTTCTGCATTGTTAATTCTATTAAAGTCAAGATATTTGTACAATTTTAAAGTAAAATAACCAGGAGTTATATTAAGTTTTTTTAAAATGTCAACACAACCCTTGTACCGATCATTAAATGGTATAACAGCATCCAATGCACCAGATTTTAAAGTTTTGAGGCACACGAAAACTTCATTCGGTACTTTCTGCCATATAATGCCCTTAAAACACTCACTTGAGTTTTGCATTTTGCAATGCAGGCATTTAGTAAGTAGTTATTTGGTACATAATTCTAAATATGTAGGCTTAATCAGGTTAAGCACTTCCTCTTAAGTTTTTTGGCCACAATATAGTGCTCGCTGGTAGTAGCACCAACTATCTTTTCCGGTAGGACACTGCCCATGCATGGGTTTCTTGGCACTTGATGAGCAATGAAACAGGGCCGCAATAACATTTTGTTGAAGACCGGAGAAGTTTCCGACATTGCTATGAACAGCAATCCCATAATAGTTTTGCAATCGGTCAATAAAAGAGTCGCTGAGTTTGCCTTTACCAGACAGATTTTTATTTTTCGACTTAAGTTTGCGCAATCTCGCGCCTACTCTCTTTTGAACATGACCGATGCATTCATATTTTGTGACACTATCTTTACCATAAGTATCTTTGACACTGATAAAGCCCTTAGAATCCCCGTCACCATAATATTGTGCATATTTAAGACCTCGCTTCACAATAGAACGTTGGAAGATTCTAGTTGCACCAACAGCTTCCATTTTTAACGCAGAACCTTGAAAATTACTATGGCATACGTGATCTGCTGCAAAAGTTTCCGATTCAAGGCTTTTAGGCATTTTAGAAATCTTTCTGCAGATGGGGCATATGACGACATTATTTCAATGTCCACTACTTTACCAGTGTCAACTGACAAAGCTGCGACACACACATTCATGGAAGTGTAACCCCTACGCTGCCATGTTCCGTCAACTGAAACACCACATTCAACTATTTTATTTTTAGAAGGATGTAGCATACTAACAGTTCAGAAGCTGCTTTTTGCATTGATAGTTCACTAACTTCTGAAATTACAGACATGAGTTTGTCCTCATGATTAGTGTACGCAGTTTTACTGAGCCTGGGTAAATTTAACGTACCACATAATTTAAACACAGCAGAAAAACCTTTACCAATTTGTCTCATACCATAAACAAATCTTGTATTTACTTCAGGACAGTTTAAAGTTTTCTTTGAACTAGAAAACCCTGAGTAAAAGTTACAATGTTTACACCTTATAACAATATTTGAACACAAACCATATCTTGAATCCTCAGACAGCAATAAGCCTTCTTCGAAACATTTTGGGCAACAAAGTTGTAAAAAACATTTAAGAGGACATCAATATCTATAAGTAAGTATTCCAGTAAGTATTTCATGCTCATACTCTGCCATTTCCTCATCAAAAACAGCAGGCATTTTGATCTTTGAAGAACTGGCGTTGGTGGATATTGAGCTACAATTTTTGGAATCTTTATTAGTAGATCCATTACCACGAAATTGTCGTTTTCTCTTTGCCCTAATTCTGCGTTTTAAGTTTCCCATTTTAAATGAAAAAGTTAAAATTTTCAGCAATAAAAAAGGATTTAACAGAAACTTAGAAAGTGCTGCGCAATCGTAAGCAAATGTAAACAAACAATAACACACTCTCTTTTCCTGCCAGATTCTGGATGAAAATATTAGTAAAAACCTGTTGCCAATTATATTTTTGAAAATTCTGAAAACTCAAATTAATATTTTAAAGTGTATAAATTTTCTACTATTGCATATTTAAGCAATAATTTGTAAAATAAAAATGTAAATAAACATTTTTTTCAACTTCCGGAATGTAGACTTGTACTTCCGGTTTCAAAAAGTAGCTACCGAGTAAAATTCAAATCCCCATAACTTAAGTTCTAAAATAGATAGAAACAAAATTTAAGCACCATTTTAAAGAAAAAGTTCAAATATTAAAATAAAATCAAAATTCAAAAATCGAAAACTTCGGCGAAAATGACGTTTTGAAGGTGTACGGATACCTTAAAATATGACATAAAAAATAATGACAATTTTTTTCAATGGTTATTTCCCCCCCCCCCTACCATTAGTGTCAAAAATAAGGTATCGTTTATAGGTATGCAATATCTTCTGTTTCATTGCTGTTTTAGTTATGAACAAAGAATCAGAAAGAAGCATCCAATTTTTAATTAAGTTTTGCTACTTTTTCGGTTCAATAACAGGCAAGGTTAAATGAGCTTGGAATAGCTGTTTAAGTGCAGAAAGAACTTCATTTTAGTTTTGTATTAAGTTTCAAACTATAATTAATGATCAAAGATATTTTCTAAGCTAAAGGTTTTGCCTTTAAAATATTTTATGTAAGATCTGAAAGAACAGCATAATTATTTTAAAATGGCTTTCAAAATACAAAAACAGTCTATCCTTTGTGTAACCAATATACATATAAAGCCTTTTCTGTTGATTGTTGTTATTTTCATAGAAATCTCTAGGTACGTATAAGTAAAATAAAAACATTCTTATAAAAGAATTAAAAAATATAAAAGTATGGAATTACGTAAAGTTATATATATATTGTTTTCGTTAGTAGCTATATTTTCGAATCATAACAATATAGTCACAAAATATCTTATAGTTCTTCCCTTATTTTAAAATAAATATTTTGCTAGTATAATAAATATTTTGCTATTCTGCCATGCTGAAACTAACAAAATATTAAAAGAGCAAAAAGTAATTCAAAATTGAAAATATCGTCTGCCATCTGATTCAAAAGAGTAAGGAAACAAATATTGTATATATGATGTTTTCATTGGATATTAATATATTCTATATAAATTTTTAATTTCTATTTGGCGTTTATTTATCTGCAAACGTGTCTGAAAATCATTTTGGTCTTGAAAGTTATTTGAAATTTTAATATAAATTAACTTAAATATAAATATTTTTACATATTATTCAAACAAGCAGTTTCAAACGACGATAGATATTTAAATATTTGTTTGCTTCTATGAATTATATTTGTAAAAGTATATATAAATGATGATATATATGAAGTGAATAAATATATATAGCAAGTGAAAAAATTTAAAATAACTTAATTTATCTTAATACAGTAAAATGCATTTACTGGGAAAATGTTTAAGATGAAACGTCAGTGAACACCAAAAAATACATCGGTCCTGACAATCTACTATGCATTTACATGCTTTTTTCTTTTAACACGAAACGAAAATCGCTTAACAAGAAAAAATTTCCCTTATGAGAAGGAACAAAAAAATGAAAACAGCAGCAGGATTGAATTCTTACGGTATCAGTTAATGTATTCGCTGGAGCAGATGATGACAATGTGCGTAAAGCAGTGCTTCTCAAAATTTCAATATTTGCGACCCAATATTCAATCATAATTTCATCGCCCCCCCTCTCCATACAACAACAATATATTTAATTCAGTAAAAAAAAATGTCCACAGGCGTATATAAACATCTCACTCAACCAAAACGTTAAATGCCCCAGACGTATATATACGTCTTTCCAAATCATGATACTTTTGCGCACTGCAATTAATAAAATTATTCCAAAGACTTTGGAATGCAAAAAAAGGGCATTTGCAGTGTTTGCGAAAGGTTTCCTTATTTCAGAGAATTTTCGTATTTATTCCTTTTCTCTCCACTCACATCACACACGCACGCCTACGTGGAAAATGGGAGTGTTGGGGAGCGAATCGCGTAACTTTAATTCAACAGTTGTGGGAATAAATATAAACCGTACAAATTGTCAAGTTAAGTGTTCACTTTCTATATAATTTTATATATGGCAATCCATTGGGGTCATTGGAAATTATTAATCTTGTTCTTAATTTAGTATTGTTAAATTAACTATCAAAATAAATTATGGAGTACTGATACATTTATAAGTGTATTATATCAATGTAAATGTGTATAATATTTTTCATTATACCAGAATATATTTTGTTTGTTTACTTTTAGTAACTAAATATTTTTTTTTAAAAATCTTTTGTCTTCGACTCTTCAATATGTTCTCATTCCCCTCTTGGAGTTATAATGGCCTTGTTTGGGGCACGCCCTACAGTTTGAGAAACGCTGGCGTACAGCCCCAAGTCAAAGACATTCTGGAGTTAGTTCAAAGCTCAAAAAATGTCATTGATGCATATTCCGACGACGAAAAGGAAATGAATAAGACAGCTCCTGTTCCTTGTCTTCCGAAACAATGAACAATATGAAAGTATGTGCAGTTACTTAGAAGCATATTTCAATAGTGAAATGAATAACAAAATTGATGACATCGAACAATCTATTGACAATTTGATGCTAAAAATGCAATACAAAGAGAAAAAAATATCAAATCATTTTCCAAAAAAACTAAATAAATGTTTTGTTTTTCGAAACACTTGAACATTTTTTGCTTTCATTAACACTATAAAAACTCAAAATTAGTATATACCTATATTGCAAAAAAACAGCCAGAATGACTGTCTTGTGAAAGAATAACTAATATGTAATTTACAGTCATAATCTGTAACTTACAGTGATATAACAAGTTATTAGTAAATATTAACAATAAAAAAATTATTTATCTTGAAAGAAATATATATTCTAAGATATTGTGTCACATTATATACGTAATTGTTTTACAGATTGAAATTTAAAAGTAATCTCAAAATGACTTCCTTGGGAAATCTAGTGTTAAGTTGTGAATGTTTTGGTTTCATTGATTTTTTAACATAAACTCCGATATACTTAATTTTCTTCGATATGGTTTTATTTTGCTATAATCTTTCAACACGAAAATATATTTCATTCCCTTCGGTTTCATGTTAAATGATTTTCATTGTATATAAAAATATGTAATTTACCTTTCTTCCAAGATCAGCACACAAGAATAAAATGCTTTACCTAAAAGATTTCCCATTAGTGAGTTTCTGTAATGAAATTCTTCTTAAGTGATTATAAGCCTAAAACTATCCATTATTAAAAATGGTTTCAAATAAGCAAAACTTTTTAATTAAATAATCAAACTTTGTTTAAATTCAAAATCGAGATTTTTCTAAAGAATTAGCTTAATTAAAATTATATCTCATCTCAGTTATCTTTATTAAACTTAATTTGTTTTAAATCAAATTAGTTGCGCTCCCTTTTACAACAGACATACTTTTTTTCCAGAAAATTGAAGAAATTTGGGTTTTCTTTAGACTTCTAAATAAATTAATGTAAGGTTCTGACTTTAGGATAAGACTAAAATATGCAAGTATTTTTGAGACTTATGTTTCCTATAATTTAGTTTAAGTTAGTTTACTTTAAACAGGTGCAGAATTTTTATATTCGATAGCATTATAAAATTTCAATGATAATATTCGAAAAAAAAATCTTAAAGTAACTTGTGCAGTGATTTAGAGGATTCAAACTTAAGAATCTCATTTTAAGAAAACAAAAGATCTTTAATTTAGAAGCATTTAATTTAAAATCTCTCAATCTACATAATCTACATCTGTCATAGTTTTATTGTTTTTTCGAAACTCCTGTTTCTTGTATACTTTCTTTTAAATGGACAATATTAATTAATTTACTTAATACACTCTTTGTAGTAATTATATTTTTTTTTATAAAAAGTTGGTCAGAATTTTTTTAAAAAAAACCCTATTTTTTGTTTCTTTCTACTTATAATGTTATTTTAATAACTATCCCATTTTGTGCAATATTAATATTGTTGAAAAGAATAAAATATATAGACATGTCTCTTAGATGAACTTTAAATTTGTTTCTGTTTTCAAAAAACCAAAACTTTACTGTCATTAATCATTGAGATTTCTTCACAAACCACATTAATTTTATTTTTGTAGAATAGCTAAAATGTGACTTATTTTAAGGGTAGTGCAGTTAACTGTAAAATTCTTTTTTTTCAAAAGCCTTTTTGATAATTTCAAAACAGACATATTCTAAATTATTAGGAGAGTTGGAAGGTAATATTAGTTAGTTAATTAAACATTTAAGTACATTAATTATTAAATAAACATGCATTTTTTGATTTTTAAATGGTTTCATTGAATATTTAATTAATTTAGGAGTGATACCTAGAAATATAAAGGCTATCATTTAAGTTGTCCGCATTAAATTAAATTATTTTTTAGCAAAAAAGAAAAAAAAAGTGGAAGTAGCAAATGTTAATGTTTTCATCACTTGTTTACGTTTTCACACTTTTAATTTAAAGGTACGATTTTAAAAAAAATCGCTTTTCATATATATCAGCTTTCTTATAAATACAGGAAAAAAAACTAAAGTAATAATTTTTCACCAGTAAATTTCGTTTCCTATCTAGATCGTTTTATTGTTTAAATAATATTGAAATGCGGTTTATAAAATGTTTTTTTAGTGATATTATGATCTTAAAACGAATACTTTTCGATGAAACCTTTATTTGCATTATAATACTTAAAATCTTCTAATAAGTTCCTTTGTATATTTCCCTCGAAAATCTTTAAAATTGTAATGATAATTAACCATTTTTAGAACGTTACTTCAGTTAAAACAGTCAATTTATACTTTAGATTTTACTTTTATAATTTTAGTCATTTTCAGCTAAATCTCTTTCGACCTTAATGAGCTATCATATGCCATTCAAATGTAAAGCTATTTCGTCTTTTGTAAGTACAATTACTGAATTTTAAAAAAACAAATATATTTTTAGTACTAAAGAGTATATTGTCAACCTGAATGGATAATGTATTGTAATGAAAATATTAAAAGCAAGAATAAAGGTTAAACGAATCACAATTGCATTAGCTTTAAAGGAAATATTAGAAAGACTAAGAATGGGCCAATTTCATTAAATGGATTATCATTCATAAAAAAAATTATATTGTTTTCAATTAAAAGTAGAAATATAATTGAATCACAAGTCTACAAGAATGGTGCATTTCGAGTACATGATTTATAAGCTATCTGTAAAAAAAAACTCTAAAAAAAATATCTATAAATTGTATAGTAAAATTTTTACATGAAATTTTGTTTTCATTACTGTCTTGAAGAAAAGTTATTTAAAAGCCTATTTAGAAGTTTATCGAGTTTCATTGGGCGATTTTGTAGGTCAACTTGAAAAATTAGACGTTTGAAGAAAATAAAAAACAATTTTATAATGGTTCAAAATGGTATCATTACAAATAAGAAAAGAAAAAAACTGATTAGCTATTAAGTGCATCTCAATGTTACGTTTGATTCGAAGAGAAAAAAGCAAACATTACTTATAAAAAACTGGCATTACAACAGAACATAATGAGGTTAAATTCAATTCAAGAAAATGTCATACGTATTGAAAGGACATAAAATACGAGAAAAACTTTTGTTAATGCAAACCAGCTCCCTGTTTCAGTTATATTTTATTCCCATAAAAACTTCTCTTGACTAACTACACAATAGAAATCATAAATTTTAACAAATCTATTTACACTGTTTGTATATGATAATTCTCTTTAATTTCCCTAAACAACTTTTTAAATTTGTAATGTTTCTGGCCTGCAGGACTCGCGCATAAATAATTAACTAGATTACCCACATATAGGAATAATTGTAACCATTTATCTTAAAAGTTAAAAGCTTTCACTTTTAAAAGTAAGAATACATCAGAATCTACCGAACGATATCTTTCCACCACTCATAGTTTCCGTCCACAGATATCACGTGGATTCCAAGACTTCCTGTTGCCGCTTTATACAAAACCCCGAGACTCTTCTAGAGACTTAAGAAAATTATTCTCTTCGTCCCCATGTAGGGAAGCAATTCATGTTAAATCTATCAAGCGCTCAAACGTCCTCTCGTAGTCCTTTGTAGTAACGTCCTCTGGTAGTTAGGAAAAAGGGTGCCAGCTCAAGTGTCATCCTCATCACTTGACAATGGTTCAATATTATGAGGCCCGTCGCCAAAAGCCCTCGTGTATAGCTGAACAATGCGACGCTAATATTCACTCATTCGTCACCATGTAATATGCGTACATATCTTATTTGTACTTTGTGAGTCGTCTAAATTTCTTCTGTGTAAGTGTGTTGTGAAAATGTCTAAGTTTTAAATAAAGGGGGTTGTCTGTCAGTCAACAAGACAGTCTCATCAATACCAGCCATATTACATCAGCTATATAAATAATATTTATTCGTATATACCGTTGTCCCATCCAGAATGCAATTTCCTGAAGGTAGCCATCTAGACCAAGGGAAAATTTTACCGTGCATATATCATGACGGAATATATACCGGCTGGGTAGCGTTATTGGTTTGTCACTGTCCTTTTGCATCTAGATTGTGGGTTCGATCCAGCCCTAAGTCGATGGAAAATAGACAGCTACCATGCCACATGATTATGTTGGATCTATAAGATCTTTTAAGTGCCTGTTTGGCTTGGGTGCTCTAGGGAAAATTAAATTCCTGGAACAAGTTGGCATCATCAGAGCTCAGGTGCCTCCCTCTGGGGAGGAAACTGGGTGTCAAAATTACATCCGGCAATTGGTATCGCCTTATTGGTGCCGCACTAAAAATTATAACAGCTCCTGGGGAATGTACTAGGTCTGCAAATAGTAAAAATACCAATCCGCAGCCCTGTTGCAAAAAAAAAATGATGGCATATGCAAATGATTACCATTTCAACGCAGACGTATTTCACGCAAACCAATCACGCTGCAAATAAGCATTATAAAAGTGAAGAATATAATAGTACTTTTTCATGGCTGTAGTTTTGCTTAAGCAGTTTCAGGTTGTTTTAAAAAATATTATAAGCGTTACTGTTTCCTTTTAAACAAGAGTTTCACATATCAATAGGATTTAATGATTTAGCGTTTTTTAAATAAATAATGACGAAATATATTAAAAGGCACATTTTATTTTAATGCTAGGAATAGTGTCATAAAACAATGAAATTACATTAGATTTATTTACTCAAAATAATTTCATTCTTTAAGTATAACGAAGAATTTTTCCCACCTCGCGAAATTAAAATAGAAAGCTTTAAATATTTTATAGGAGTTATGCATCTTGCAATTCACAACAAATGATTTATTCTCGACTTAAAACAGATCCCCAAGCCCATTCTATAATTAAAAGTTCACTACTTCATATAATGATATAAATGATGAATTTTAACCTTTACGTCGAACTCCTTGTAACATTTAGAGAGTTCTCGAACAGTTACTCTTGGGATTGGGTTGCGAGAGAGCCCAGAATAATTATTATATAATTAATATTTATAAACATTGTGGTGAAAGCATATTTACCATCCACTAACCAAACTTACATTGCATCCATTAGGAAGCATACTTATTAAGGGATTTGCTCCTACAAATTTTCATCTAATTGTCACGAAATCCTCCATTACTGAGAATCTAAGAGTTTCATGAATAATAACTGATATGTAGTTGATACAAGGAATAGCACCTATCATTATGTTACAATCCCGACAAAAACTTATTTCCTGTTTTGAATAAACTTTCTTTAGAGTTATAATTATCAAACGTTTATCTCACAAATCACGTTTTGAAGTAAATAGAAAGTTTATTTGAATTATGGTATATTGCACAGGTGGAGAACGTGTGGTCTCCGGTAGTTTCTAGCTCGGTCTTCATAAAAGCTAGTACTTTGTAACGGGTCTATTCGCGTACCTTTTACTAATCCCCTTGGGAAAATTCTATTAATTTAAATATTGTTCAATTGAACACTTTCTCCCGAAGAAGAAGATGCGATCTATGTAAATCATGTCGTATATTTAAGCATTAATTTTTAGGTTCAAGAAAGAGAGAGAGGTTAGGAGTTATACGAGGGTTACTCTGAAATTTTTGGGATACTCATAGGTTTTTAAAGTTATACTTACAAAATTTTAGGAGTGTTCAAAGTAGCCTCCTCTATCACCAATGCTCTTTTGTAGACGAGTTTTCCACTGATTAAATGCTTCAAACCATTCATTTCTTAGAATGGACGAAAAAATGCATATCTCTTCTGAATGAAAAAGACGTTCTCGTAAGTTCTTTTTTTTTTAGATTAAAAAATAACCAAAAGTCACACATAGCTAGATCCGGAGAATAA
Organism: Trichonephila clavata; assembly: GCA_019973975.1. Classification (NCBI taxonomy): domain Eukaryota; kingdom Metazoa; phylum Arthropoda; class Arachnida; order Araneae; family Nephilidae; genus Trichonephila; species Trichonephila clavata. Next base: position 98,034 of record BMAO01027551.1, on the reverse strand, counting down.
GGTGGATGTTCTATTATTTTAAGTTGTTTTTTGTTTAAAAAAAACTCAACTGTTAATCCGATCGTATGGGAAGATGCATTGTCATGGTGAAGCATTAGTCCCCTAACATTAACTTCTTGGCGAATTTTTGGAAGACATTTAGTGGTAAACCAGTTTTCTGTTACTGACTTCTGTCCTTTCAATTTGATGGCTTTGGCCAATCCCGTACTTTTGAAAAAAACGGCATACATTACTTTTTCATTGCTCGTTGTCTTTTCACCATTGTTATCGTAGGATCATTTTCAAAGACCCATATTTTGCTTTCTTGACGTGTTGGAAGGTCAAAAAACGATACGTGTGTTTCATCACCTGTTACAATTTTAGAAATGATGCGGTGGCAACCATCATTTAGCAATTTAAAGGTTTTTTACAGATTCTAACAAGCTCCTCTGTTTGGTGTTCAATTAGATTATAGAGAACCCAACTGCAAACTACTTTTTTCATATGTAATTCTTCATGAATAATTTTGTATATGGCTGTGGATCCAATGTTAAGTTCCTTCTGTATCATTTGGTGATCGCATCGATTATCCTCCATTAACTTTTTTAGTGTGGTAGACACATTCTCCACAGAACTACTGTTGACCTCGGCCTTCCTGTGTGCTCTTCATTATGAAGATAATTGAAACCAATACAAAATTCTTTAAACCATCTGAATACAGTAGCGCGACATGGAGATTCATCACCAAATGCTAATTGCTGCCGTTGAAAGCATTCCTCTTGATTAAATCCAGCTTGAAAATCATACAAAATCATAGCACGATAATGTACTCGCGTCAACTTCATTTTCTTTTCTATCTAAAATTTATTCTAAGCTAAACAAATTGAAGTAAGTCAGTAAAAAAGTCGTCTGCTGTGTTAAAATACTTTGTATTTTCAAATTAAATCGTTAATTTTGTTTTGTAACTTCTCGTCTGCGCGTATCTCAAAAAATTCAGAGTTACCCTCGTGTGATAGAGTTTATAATTAACGTAAAAGTAATTGAAAGCAAGACGAGAACGTCTCTTCGATTAATTGATTAATATTTAAAATTGATATTTGACGGTTCAGTCAGTAAGATATTGAAATTAGCTTCAAATCGACTATAAAAGCAGATTATTTGATATAGGAGTTACGATTATTACCGTACGAAAGTATTTCTACTTATAAATAAATGTCGAATACCTCATCTTCCCCGCTTTTGCTCCAATACTTTATATAAGTGCATTTCCTTCCCTGGGTTTGTGAGACTTGTAAAAAGATTAATAAATTATATTTGTTTTGATTATGGCTGGTGTTCATTCTGACTCCAAATCATTAAGGGATTTCAGGGGAAATCCCTTACAACTTGTATTAATTAATATTTGATTATATAGATTACAACAATTTGCAAATCATTGCATTTAATAAAGAATTACATGAATGTATATATATATATATATATATATATATATGTTTCAATGCCTGCTTATGGGACTAGTCGAAAAAAAACTATTAGAACACAACCTAGTGCAAAATGGCAACTTTACCTGACTTGTTACATGACCACTACACAAAAACTATTTTCTTATTATTACTGTTTTGACTATCCCCATGTACGTTAAAACTTACTATTGTTTCTGCACGAATGACATTTCAATATTATTGAAGAGTTTAATTAAGTTTCTGTTGATTGAGATATAATAATTATATCCTAGAAAGAAACTAGTGACTTATCATTTGTTAATACAGTAATGTGCTGGTAACAGACTCGTCTCGTACTTCTAACGGTCATTGGGAAAATCTAGTTATCGCGTGATCTTATTCTTTGGTTTTACTAGAACACAGTGTTATTGTAAAACCACAAGTATACACTTTCTAGAGAACAAGTATAAGCTTTCATAGAGAACTTATTTAACATTCGTTTTTCTCTAGCAAGTCAATTGTGAGAGAATTGTAAGAGAAGAAAAGTAAATGAATAGAACATTTAAAGTAGAATGAAAGTTAGATTATGAGATTTTATGTCAAATAATAAATAAATAAGGATTTAATTTTTTAATTTTTTTTTACTCTTTTGTAATATTTCCATTTCATCCACAAACTTGTTAGAACTATACAAAAAACTATAATAATTTCATAAAAGGCGAATTTTTAGGTATAGAAACCTAACTACTTGCTACCTAACCCATATTGCTATTTAATTTACATGCGACCTCCTTTATTACTACTTAAATTACATGTGGCATCTAACGGTAAAAACACTCCCCTCCTCTGGTAGATTGTATACGTCCGAACATGTTTACAAACAATAGTTATTAGAGATATCAAATGTTTACAAAAATTAAACTTTAATTTCGACAGCAAGATCATTAAAATACCTTAACAAACCTACAAATGAAAAATTTCCGATTTTTTTATTAATAAATTCATGCATTGTTCGCTAAACTAATTACCATGTGAAATAATCTGAGTGATTTATGGCGTATTTCAAAGTTGCATTTTTTAAAAATACTCTTAGTAGAGAAAGAAGAATATATACAGACAATAAAACAAAAAATTCACCCAAATATTCAAAAATGTTTCATATATAAAAGGTCATTTCTATTAATACATCTTAGCTTATTTTAAAAGAAGTTCCTACAATAATAAAGGGATCCTGCAGTGATTGGAAGTCATTGTGAGATCGCGGTTAATGAGTTTCCTCATACACTGATCAAGGCTCTAACTCTGGCCTTCTCAAACCTAATCCTCCCTTTTACTATCAAAGTGCTAAGGGAGTCATCAAGGCTTGATTTAAGGCTCAATTTTGAGACAAGATTTAGGAATCTAGGATGGAAGAATTAGAGTCTCTTAATGGAAAGTCCCATCCTTCTTGTGACGTGCCTAGACCAGTCAGTGCCACTACCTTAAGAATTAAAGTAGGGCATGATTACCTCACAAAACACCAGTACAGATTCAATTTAGTAGAACTGCAACACAATGTGCCCTTTTATATAATGCTACAGACATGTGAGCAGGCCATTTGATCTTTTGTTCTGGTCTCAGCGAAGTAACAGTGGTTATTACTGTTAAAAGTCATTGTAGCTTTTATTGTGTTTCTGAACTGATTTGGGCTGCCCATCAAAGACTGATAGAGGTCATGACTAAGTCTTGCGTAAAGTAAAATAAAAAACTATAATAAATGTGGCTTAAGAGAGAAAAGTAAAATCTCAGCTCGCTATAATTAAGAATTGAATCATAATATAAATTTAGTATTAAGTAGGAAGGATATATCCAATATTAATTCGGAGAGATGTTCCCAATTTATACATGACATCAAAAGAATTAGAAATACCTCAGAACTGTTTTATTTTCACTAAAATTATTAATTACATATTTCTGTAGAAGTTAAAAATATCTTAATAATTCACTAAATACTCTTCTCTATGCAACAACACTCTGACTTAATACCTTTTTAACCTTTGAAAAACATGATCTTGTATTTTCAAACATATGATTTCAATAGCTAAATCATTGAGCATGAGGAAATAAAAAAATTTGCCCTGAATGCTTCTATTGTATTATTCTCCAATATTTCTCAATTTAAATGATTGAACTACAATAAGAACATAACTTTGTAAAGAAGATTATTCCACTTTTCTTATCCCGCGGTCACTCGCGCCTGTTTTTGTACCGTCGTTACTCGCGGGGTGTAGAGAACACCCCAAACTTTTAACACGTTTATTTAAATATGGAAAAAAAAATTAAGTCAATAATGATGCAAAATTGTAAAAAACAAGATGTTTTTTTTGTATGATACAAATAAAAATATTACATTTATTTTATACAAATTGGGGACTGGCATTATTTTAAAATAAGCCTGCAAAATTTTCATTTTAAAATACATAATTTTGTATTCTTTGTAAACCACGAGAAAAACGTTAAAACCAGTAATAAACATACTTCGTAATTAATGTTAAGGATAGTAGAAATTAACAAAAAATATTTTAATCATTTTCCAAACATGTAGAGCAGACTATAAACATAACTCAATTGCTCGCGGAAAGTTCTCAGTACAACAGATAAATTTTTGAAGGTAGTTACGTTCCAATCGCCCAAGCTAGAATGATTGCATCATGCCTGAAGGTTCAATGACCTAAAATGATCAGCTACTGAAAAATTCGCGGTTCTGCGTATTCTTTTTGAAATTTTAGGAGGCTTTTCTTGTCGTTGGGGTGTAGAGAACACCCCGCGCGAGTGATCGCGGGTTAATAATAAAGTAAATGAATTCATTTAAGAATTTATTTAAATTTCATAACATCTTATCAATTTAATTAATGACTCAGAGTTTTAAACGAGACACAAAATAAGGAAATATTAAGGATTTAGGGGGGGGGGCTTGTAGGTACATTAAACGAATTTAATATATGTCAGTCAAAATATAATTTTTCCCTTTAATAAAACGGAAATTTATAAATAATGCAACATGTTTCTTATTGAGCAAAAACGTTTTTCTGTTCAAAGAAATACAATTTTTTGGAAGATTTCGTAATTATCGAAAAGAAAGGGATAAAAAAATAAGTAAATAAAAATGTATCAGAGTCTAACAAAAAGTCAACCAATCATTTTGCGTGAGACGTCAAAAAATTTTTTGAAAATAAATTTTTCAAATGAAACATTAGTTTAGAAGCAGAAAGAAAATTAAAATCTCGAGAATATAGAAGAAACAGTTTATTTTCCTTCGATATCGTAGCACATCTCTTTCCTGGTCTGCCAATTACCAAGAAACGAAATGCATTTTGATCAAATGCTTGAATATTCTAAAGCGATTTTAATATTCATATTTGTTTATAGCTTCGATATCCAAGAACATAATTTACACTCTGTTTTTCTGGTTGAAAAATAATTTAAATACTAAATTTGACTTTAAATATTGATAAATTAATGTCTCAATTTTAAGTAGGAAAATGATATAAAAATGGCAGAGGTGACACTTAAAGTTCACAAAACCTCCTTATAAACGGCAATTTGTTTTCTTAAGAATAACTCGAATTCACATACACAATTAAAATCTTAAGAAATGGTTCAAAAGTAACTTCATACTCTTTATATACTCAATCCTATAATAACATTACCAGAAACAAAATCAATTCGCAACAGAATTCTATATTTGCATATCAAATGAATAAAAGAAATCATTTGAAGGAAATAATTAAAACCAATTAGAGTTCAAAAAGTACATAACGTACACACGTACGTAAAGTACGCTCAGTTTAACGAAATCTTTAGTCTCTCATGGTAGCCAAGTGTCCAAGGCTACGTTTTCGTGCCTGGTAATACTTTCTGAGTCGTGTGTTCCAGTCTCGGTGTATCTAAAGCCAGGCCAGAAGTGTAATAGGTAAATGCACAATAAATCTACCAATTCTCTCAGTTCTTACGATAGCATGATTTGGATATTAGAGAGTGGACTACTAGCTATATATATATATACAAAGTGGTCCCGAATAAATGGTACAAACTTGAAGGGTAGATACAGAACATTGTAACAATCATTTATTGTAAAGGAATGTAGGTGACACGGCGAGGAGCAAACAGCGGAAATAAAAGAAAGGGAAGTAAAAATATACGTTGGTTACGTTGCCGGTAGAGGGCAGTAAATGTCTAGCCACCGTTCAACATGATACATCTTAGTAGGGGAAAGCGCCTATCACAATTGTGCTGACGTCTACGTTGAGGGACTTTACGTATGCCGAAAATGCAAACAGGCATTATATAAACGCAAGTACAAATGGTAACGACAGAGCTTTGCTACGAATGTATCATGCGCAGTTTTCTGATTGTCGAATGCCGGATCACAGAATTTTTCAGTGGTTACATCGTCAACTTTCTGAAACACTTTCGTTTCATGTCACCAGACATGATGCTGTACGCAGTCCAATCCTGAAAGAAATCATGTTGAACGTTGCGGCTGATAGACCCAAGTCAAATACAAGAGCTGTTGCTCATCACGTAAGTGTGAATCATCAGAACTTTTGTACAGTGCTAAATGAAAATCGCTTATACCTCTTACATTTTCAGCGAGGACAGGTTTTGAATCCAGAAGACCATGTTCTCCAACTGCCAATGGGTGGTACAGCAATATGCGCTGCAGTTGGACTTCTTAGGTCATGTGCTAAATAGTTACGAACAGTTATTGAAAATATTACACTTCTCGACGACGCTTTCAATAAACACTTTGTCTTTTTTATGTCTCTTTTTTTTGTATTTGTGCTTCATTGCTGTACTTGCGTTCATACACTCTTACACAATAAATGATTGTTTCAATGTTCTATACCTATTCTTAAAAAAATTTGTACGATAAATTTGGTTCCATACTGTATATATATATATATATATATATCGTGTCAAGGATGAGATGGCTATAAGACTTTGTTCTACAATATAATTGAAAGCTTAATGCTGAATTAGATAAATAGTATATAAACGTACAACATAATGAAATAACAGCGAAGCCGGTAGATAACGTCTAATATACAGTGAGTTGCGTTTAACGTGAAAGCGCTTAACATGAAATATCGGTTTACTCAAAATAATACTACTGTCCCAATAAACTACTATGTATTTCCAGGCATTTTTTTTTCTTTTCCCATGAAACGAAAATCACTTTACACTAAAAGGTTTCTCTTCTGGAATGAGGAGGATATTTAAAATGATCCCATAATTAATGAAATGTTTGAGAAAGTTTCTGAATTATTGGACTGCTTTACTGCTTTATCGGAAGAATTCGTTCCAGTATATAATGATAATGAGTGTACATCCCTAATTTTTAATGACAAAGATACTTTGGAGTTTCTTAAAGGTTCAAAAAATACCACTGATGCAGATTCCGATGACGAAAATGAAGTAAATTATGCACTTCCTGCTCCTATGAATTTCCTATTCCTGTTCCTATCCAGTTCCGCTATGAGGAGCATTATGAAAAGTATACGTAGTTATTTAGAGGCACATTTCAATGATGAAATGAATACCAAAATGCACAACTATTCGATGATAATCGATGCTAAAGAAGACAATGCAACAAAAATTATCCGATTATTTTCCAAAGACTTAATAAATGTTTTGGTTTTTAAAAACCTGAAAACTTTCTATTGAATTTCATTAAGTTCTTGTAAAAGTTTTTGTTTCATTGATTTTTATTAAATACATTCATATACATAAAAATCTAGCTGTATAAAATGCGCACTAATAAACTTAATTTTGTTTAATGTATGTTTATTTTTTTAATATAGTTTAACATGAAATTCTTCTACGCGAAAAAATATTTTAGTCCCTTTCAGTTTTCTGTTAAACGTTTTCCACTGTATATATGTTTGTTAATTATTTCCATTAAATCTAGAAAAAAAATTTCGTTAAAATTCATAGATATTTAGCTTTGAATAATTTTATCATGCAAGATATATCAATCAAAAAGTTATTTAACGAAAGGAATCAATTGAAAATTCATCAAAGCTTTCTTCTGGATGAAATCAAATAAAGATTGGTTAATTTTCTTCTCAATTCTATTCGATTCCGGACAAAAAAGCGATTCTATATTTATGTAGAATATCATTGCATTATTTGAGCATCATTTGCATATTAATTGCTTTTGTAAATGGCGAATCGCGGATGTTTTCTGTTCAATTACGTGTTCAAATGTGAAATACTATGTTTTACACTTTTTTTTTGTCTTCTCCATTATCTGGAAATGACACATCACACAAAAAAAATCATTCTTTTAAAAAATTTCCAAAAATCCTTAGGGTTTTCTTTTCCGAAGTTAAAACTATTTCTAAGGCATAAAAAACTGTGCACGGATGACATTTCAATTACTTACATTTATATATTTTTTTTCTTTTTCCCCCATCTTCCTGCGAAAGTTTACACAAATTCTTAAAGAATTTCAATAAATGTTTTTCCCGTAGCCCTGAAATTTAATTAATGTTTAGCGTTTGAGATTTATAATGTAAGTTATAAACTATACAAATGATTTCTGTATAATGAAAAAAGCATTAACTTAATTTTTTTTCCATCTAGTCTTGTGAAAATTCTATCCATTTCTTATTGAGTTACATCTCTCAAGCTCATTTGTTTTTTTTAAATATTTCATCAATATTTTATACTTTAATAAAAGATATTAGACAATTATTCAGTCTATCATGTGATTTCTATTCGAGAAAATAACTAGCATGCTCCAGGCCAAGGAAGCAATTTATTGCCGTTCAACTAATGAAGAGCAAATGCATTACTTCTACTTTGTTATAGTAAAATTATCGAAAACCGCTTGAGAATCTTGAAGGCAAGTTCGACTGTAGTTAGAAGAAACTCAATGTAGAGTGATTACAAATCATGGACCCGATTTTAAAAAATCATATACAGTAGAACGTCGTTTATTCGAATCAATTGGGACCGGACACCGTTCGGATACGCGATTGTTCGGATAACCGAAAATCTACCACGATCCATGCAGTATATGATACTGGACACTATACAAATATTGAAAATCATAACATGCAGGAAACATGCTTAAAGAGAAAGCAAAATAGGTGCAAACTGTCTCAGCTTTACTTTGATTGTGGAAAATAATCACTTATTTTTCGCTGTATCATTGTTAACCTTCGTGTTTTCAATGAGAGGTCTCTGATTCTCTTCAGCATCAGTAGTTGAGTAGGACAGCATTCTTATTGTTGTTCGTACCACTCCATAGCTGTCTCTAACGCATAAAACGCGTTAGCATTTACTACTTTCGTTGTTGTTGTCCTCGTCTTCATCCGTTTCATCGTCGCCAGGGTCGGATTCTTGCACGTAAGTCGCAATCTCGTTAGCAATTAACATTTGAAATCCACAGTCTTCTACATCGCATGCCATCCAGGTTTCTACATCAACAAAACTCAACAAAAGAGCACGTATACACTACCTCACTTGGAAACGAAACTGACCTAATGATCCGCGCAGATGTTTACCAAATCACACAGCTGAAATTCCCCAAATATCCCCAACTTTGGGTTTTCGCGTCACTTTTGGCCTCACAGGAAACAAATGTTGAACATTGCACTGTTCGAAAACGGATCCGGACTCCGGTTCGGATATTTGGACGCTCCTAATAATAAACGTTCGGATAAACGACGTTCTACCGTAATCTAAACTACTTCACATATTACAATAAATGTACATGAATGTAGAGAGAAATATACCAAGGTTTTTTTTCTGTTACAAATGTTTGATGAGGGCCCCCCTTGTTATATGGCATACGTCCAATCTGGGTTAAAGTTCGTTCCATACATTTTGTAGCATCACTCTATTAAGGGATCGTAATGCTGCACAAAAGCTTACTTGTCGTCATCTGTTATTTGCTGTGTAATTTACAAATGATACGGCTTGGAATTTAATTTATTTCGTAAAGTTTTCCACGACGATTTCTGGAATCTGGGACAACCCAAGTTTACTGGCGGAAACTCAAGTGGGTTTTGAATTAAACTCTACCTCACCCTCCTCACTGCTTCTTACGAGCCTTTTGGACGTCCGCTGTTTTTCTTTTTGCGCTCTTTTCTTAAACAGATCCCCATCACAGAACGTTCTTGTTGATTGGTGCTTCTTTGGTGCAGTAGTGATTTCTAAATAAACGTTGCATGGAAATAACTGAAAAAAATCTTGCATACTCTAACACGCAAAAACTCTTCTTTGTTATTGTCGCCATGTTTAGATTCCAATCATAATCATCTTCAATGTGCTACTAATCATTGGTGGAAAAGAAACTTGGTTTATTTCTCTTTATATTCATGTGCGGCGGTGTTCATCAAAGACCCATTTCCCGTCGGGATATTGTGACGTCTCAACGGTCAAGCAGTTTCTCGCGGGAAAGTATCCCAGGGAGGACACCCCGGCGCTAATGTCCTAAAGGAAGTCAACCTCTGACTTTCCTTGATCTAGTCGACAGTAAGGTGCCGGCGCAGTTCCCACGCCCACCGCCGGTTTTATAGTACACAGCGTGAAGGGGGACTCTGAACCCATAGAAGAATGGTTTCACCGAATACGTCCAAACAGAAGTGACTATACATCAAGTGTCACTTTCGTGGGCGGGACGTATTCCACCTTTAAAAAGATTCTGGAATCGCGAGAAGAAAAAGAGCGACACGAACACAGAGACATTACTCTAACTCCAACCATCTCTCCAAATCCAACCAGCACCTACGCCCCAGCATTGTTCCGGTTTGTTTTAACGCCGCCTTCAACCGGAGTACCAGCAGAGAGCTCAATAGCATTGCCTGGAATAAAACATTATCATCCCGGCATTAACCGCCGTGGCACATTGTAAAATATGAAATAGTTTCGAAAATATGATCGTTTAAAATAGGGTTCATCATTTGTGCTCACCTTGCATTTTACACAAAAAACCATTGGTACTTAATATTATTGGGGAAATTCAACTGGCAAATGCACCTAAAAATAAATAATTTTTATTTTCCATTTCAAAACAGGAAGATAAAATCCATGTTATTCATTATAAACAAATTTAAAAGCTAAATTTTTAGAAAATTAATAGTGCTCAGCTGTCTGCTTGATTATTATAATCAGCTGAAGACTAGAGAATTCCTGTTTCATCCTTCTGAATCCTGCTGTGGACAGGATAAATCTGACGGTGCTCAAAGTCTTAACCTCACCGGTGAGGAGAAAATTAGGAGCAGAAGCTTCTAAGGTGTTTTTCTTTATACTTAACTGTGGTTCAAATAATGAGATCTTTAACTTAAGCCACGAGTTGCTCTTATAGCGAGACATTAATTAACAATCAATCATTTAGAAAATCGATAAATGCAGCAAGAGAATATGTTAAGAGTAATATTTATTTTTTCAATGGGGTAAGAACTTATGACAAAAAAATATTTATAATATTAAAAAATATACATTGTATATAGGTTAAATTCTGTGATTGTAATTGAAAAAATCACAGTAAAATATTTTTTTGAAAACATATTTTTTAAAATCAGTAATATGTTTTATAATATGCAAGTTTCATTATTAGAATTTGTGTATAAAAATAGCATATGAAGGGAAACTTTAAAAGAAAAAGATATAAGAAATATATCAAAAATATCAGATAAAAGAAAGTATTAAAAACAAATTTTTAACTATTAAACCATTTCTCAAAATTCGGGATGTTAACTCGATGGCAGTGTGCCTGCTTCATAAACCTATACTTGCGGGTTTAATCACAGATGGATTCGATATATTTTCCAGATGTGAAAATCGTAAGCAAGCATGTCAAATGATAATGTGGCATGGAAAAGATCCTTTGAGTATCACTTTGGCTCTGGTGCTCTCTGCAAAATTAAATAACGGCAATATTAAGCTTTAAACGGGAGTTTGAATTAATATTAATTAAAGCGTCAAAACTTGGTGCGATAGCTGGCACTAGATGGGGCCCCCATGAAAAGGCTTTCAAATGTAGGGAATCGCCATGTATGCAAAGGCCTAGTTGCCAATTTGCAGCCCATTGGGAAAAATGAGGGTGAGATTTTATTAACATAGCATTAAAACAACTCGAGGGCTATTCGCAACGGACTTCGTACTTTTGAATATCTGTAAAGTAACGTGAAAGACACCAGATTCAGAATCCCTATTTCCTAAATTCTACACCATACCAACGTAAGGACTTTGAGCCTCGACTGGTTTAATTTGCATTAGCTTCCCTACACGGTGGGTTCTCAGTGGAATCAGGACTTGAATTCACTACTTGACAACCCTGGCCAACAAATTTCGTAAATGTATGAGAGATTATAGTGTTGTGAAAACCCAAATTCGCATTACATTCTTGTTGTCTGAAGCATATTTCTGATTCTTACTTATTTACTGTATTGAACAGCTTATAAATATGCTTGAACTGGATATGAACAACATTTCCCTGAGAAAAAGATCGTACTGATGTTGATGCTTTCTTTTCTTGATAGAAAAACAAAAATAAGCGTTCAAATTAGTAAAGACTTGTTGTTTACGATACTTTTGGCACCATTCCTAGGTTAAACAAATTATTTCAGTCAGTAGCTTAATTTGTTACTAAAACGGAGGAACGTGCCTGCCAGAAATAAATATTGCACTATTTAAAGGCCATGAAAATCATTTAAAAATAATTAAAACGCATGTCCTATAAATGCCCATCCATCAAGTTGCTAATTATTCCATTTCGTTGCTTTAACTGAGAAAATGAGATTACATAAAAGTGGAAAAAAATTTTGGCGTCAAACTAAGGTTTGAACGATCTCAGCTTAATATTGACAGGTGAGAGAGAGAGAGATGAGATATTAAATTTATATTCGAGCGTATTTACTATAAAATTCAAAACACTTTTTTGATAACCAAAATTTAATAGTTAAATTTCTAATTAATTTTTACTTGACTGTATTAATTCAAATTTCATAGCTATAGCATTATTTTAAGTATTTATATATTATTTGTAATTTCTTAATAAATAAAAAAAAATATCTGTTATTTATATTCATTCATAAGAAGGAGGGAAGGAGGTGTGTTGTATTTTTTTTTTTGTTACATTTTCCGTAGAGGCGAGCAAAACAGATCAAACCAAACTCTGATAATTATTATGCATGTAAAAAAATAACAGTCTTTCTGTTCTATGTCACAGAATTTTTTATAATACAGTACGGAAACAACAAAAATATAAATATATATAATAAGTAATTCATTTAAAAAATATTGCATATATTAATTTGAAATGAAGACCGTTAATAAATTTTTAAGTAAATTCAAAAAGTTTAATTTAAAAGTTGCATTTCTTAGTTTTATCTGAGCACTGAGTTTTATCCGAGTGCTAAAAAATTATCATTAAAATTTTCCTACAATTATAGAAATATTATACGTATATAACAATACTAGTATAAGTAAACCGATCCTAAATATGGGTTTATCATTATAATGTAATGATCAAACATTATAATGCTTTAACAAAAACCTAAATTTTTATACCGAAGATTATTTTAAAAAATATATAACTATTTCCGTTCTAAGGTAATGCGAAAAATAAAAAGTGCTATTATTCTTTTTCCTTTAAGAAATATGCAACATTTTAATATAATAAACAATGATTCGAAAAGCACAAAAGTTAATAATTTTCTTTTTCAAAATGCTGACAATAAATAGAATATACATGTAACAAAATGATGTTCATAACAATAATCATTTCAACTCGCAGTGAACTTCGAAGGATATGAAGTGAAATCTAACCATGATGCATACCGACTATTTTTGCGCTTTAACATCAAGCCATCAACGCAATACGGAAACTGCCTGAGAATACGAAAAAAATATATCTGCAGACGTTTCACACGATTGAAAGGAAATATTTCTCAACTCTTAGACGTTTTGAAAAGATTACCTTAACTTTTTCGTGGGCTATTTATTCCTCTTTTGAATTTCTCGTAGTTTTTTACGTTTTATTAACAATAAAACAATAGCAAAGAACCATTTACCGCCATAAAGAAAATTAAATTTCATGGTGGTTATATTTGCCATGAAAAGAACAGAAGCATGTTGCAATAAGCAATGGGGCATCATATTCCATACACATGTAGCGGGTAATTTTCTTGCCCCTTTCTGCGACATTTCCTACATTGTCTATAGTTGGAAACCGTCTTTTTCCTATGATTTCCCACACTGGCTAAGCACACATAATCCGTAACTACACATTTCTTTGCTTGGAAGCCAGAAGGACGTCCTTTCCTATTTCTTGAGGAATACGTGTTCTATTAGCTGACGAGCTAATGCTATACGGAATGTTAACTGGTCTAAACTTTTGCTTCATTTGTTCACTTGCAACAGTATGAAACTATTTATAATGGCAAGGTCAATGAGATAATAAAAGATACGATGCCACCGTTTTACAAATCTACTTGTATGGTATCGTTTTTTTCTTGGATCGAGCGATCAATCCCTCCCATGATATCGATATATACAGCAACAGCTTTTGGATAAAGTAGTACAATCTTTTTTATCCGATTTACAGATATCATAATCACTGGATTATGTGCAGTAGCACAAAACTGAAGCAAAAATTGGTTTTCCTATCGTTATAATATCAATGCCATTATATATAATAATGGGTTTTGAGCTTCCCACGGGTGTATTTTGTAAGATAATGTAGATGAGAAGTAATCTCACTCTCCGTCTTCCCAAGACCCACGAAAAGGTTAGGCTGTCCACATCTATTCAAAAACTTTCACGATAGTTCGAGAATATCCATGCAAGCGGAAACTTTGTACACTATTTGTAAACTTATAGAGGGATGTTTATAAACTCACATCAGTGTATACTGAATAAATAATGATCAAGAATTGTTTTCAGCTTCTATGTTAGAATTGTGTTTTTTTTTAGAATGGAAGGTCTTCGTATTATTATATTCAGACTAAATTTTGATTCAATTTTTTTTTATTCTATTTTGTCGAAGAAATTTTATCTTTTCCAATAGGTATGTCGTATTTTCTCTAATAAAACTCTTCAAATAGTTCCGTACATAAACAATTCTTTGTACATATTCAGTGACATTATTTTCGAAAACCACTATGGAAGCATAAAAAAATCCAAAATGTGATTTATTAAAATGTTGAGAATTAATCACAGAAGACATATTGTAAATCAGTTTAAAATAAAAAGTTCAACTCTAATTTTTAGAAATAATTTAAGCATTCTACATTCATGATAATTCAAAAAAAAAACACATTCTTTCCCCGTTTCAATTGTAAGCATATTTTCTATTGTTTATAAGTACAATTTTGATTTGACACGCAAAATTACTTGTACCTAAGAATGAATTAAATTTAATGAGACGGTAAAATATTTAATAATGACCCAAGGCATTTAAAGTTTCTGGCATAATAAACTACCAAATTACTAAAAAAATAACATTTAATATTTAATAATAACTGTTTACCAATAAATAGCATTATCATAATTTGATGGAAATTTGAAATAATTTTTATACAAAGCTTAAATTTCTAGCCAATATTATTATTTAATGTCGTATATCACCAACTTTATAAGATCGTGTGTATCATATTCCATAAAATATTAACTAATGCCAATTTACAAGTAATTCGCATAGAGAAAAAAAAGAGAGAGAAAATGTGGATTTCCAAGCAAAAGCTTTTAAAGTAATTTTCTCATTTAAAAAATGCTGTGAATTAACATAAAAAAGAAAAAGAAAACAAATAGTACCCAAATGATGATAGGTTTGAATATCACTCTAACTTATCAATACAATCTTTTAAAATCACCAACAATTTCCCCACTTATATGTTTCATCAATATTTTATTCTTACACATTCAATTCTGTCGATTGTAGGATTTTTAGTAATTTACTACAGAGATGCATTAGTAATACGATAATGGTGTACATAATTGAAACGTTGCAGCTTTTAGATTGCACTTAAAAGCCCAAGGAGACGGTGGAAATGGTCAGAGAGAAATCTGTAACCGTATATTTATATTAAGAGAATGAAACATTAAATAGGACAAGAAACAAAGTAAATAAAAAAATCGAAGTTAATTCTTTAAAAAAAAGAGACAGAGAGAAATTGGTCCCATTCTTTTTTGTATTTATACTTTTGTAAAATTTTATATATCCTAATTATACATTATACAACTATAGAAAAATCCTTTGAGAAGAAGGAAGGAATTAGCGAGGTTTTGGAAAAGTCGATAAAATTCTAATTTCTGGAAAAACATTTCTTTTAAAAAAGAATGAATAAAACATTTTTTCAATTCCCCCAAAATTTTATATATAATTTATCATGTTCAAATGTACGCCAAAAGTAAACATAAATAAAAGCTGAACAATAAAAACACTAAAGAAAAGTGTTGTCATAACTGAATTTTTTTAGTTAATAGTTTTGATTGTATGAAATTATTTATTCAATTACTTAAGTTTTGAATATGAATATGTTTAGATTTTTGTGCATTTAAATCACTTTTAAAACTGTTATAGAATATAAAAAAGTTATTTCAAGAATGTTCTTATGTGTGTTCCAAGAGATTTATTTCAGAAACATATTACCTAATTTTATAATATAAAGCTCATGTTCTCTTAATGGCTACTAATTAATGCTTAAAAACATCAAAAATTTAATGAACATGCAAAGGAATCCCAGAATTGCTATCCATGCTATTAAATAAAAATGGGAAAATTCCATTAACTTTAGCGGCTTAAGATATGAAAATAGTTTAAGGAAAGTTTTACCACAGTCTAAAATTGATTACGACAAACTACAACCATGCAAGTGTATAAGAAAAAGGAGAGAAAATTTGAAGAATTTTAAATATTAAGATTTTGTCACGCAATCCTCTCTAATGGATTATCTCAAATATTTTTCCAAACACAAAACATTTAAATATTCTCTCTCGTAAGAATTTTTAATACATATTTTAAAAATAACTTAAAGATACTTTAATATTGTTATACATATTTTTCGTTACTAAATAACTAAAAATTAAATTTATGTTAACTCAAGAGTTAAAAATAAATGCGATCGTTTCGAACGATTACATTTTTGCAATTTAATATAATAACTTACAGTAATTTATACAGCTCTCAAAGTATCGTATGAATTATGAAAATGTGCTGGAAAATAGATATATTTTATTAAAATTCAAAGATTCGGCTTAATAATGAAACTAACAGTAAAATGTCATCATCCTAACTTTTTTTAAAACAAATAAGTGACATCATTTTCACAACAAGTACTTATTTGCAAAAATATGCCCTTTCATTTTATCATCTACATTTTTTTAAAAGTTAAGTGGGGTATGTGATGAATACATGATAATAAAATGAAATATTTGTCTATTATAATTACTAGATAATTTCAAATTTCGATGAACTTACAGATGCAAGAAATTTTCAGAGAAAAAAGAAATCATATGTCACTCCTGTCTCAAAGAAATAAAAAAACTTTTTTTTGACCAAACACTAACATCCTAAATTCCTAGAAAGGTGCTGAAATTTGAAATTGTTCACAAAATTGTCTACAAAATTGATAAACTAAAAGTTCACCAAATTCATTAACAATGTTTACAACTATTAGGTGGAAGGCTCCTTTTCAAATAAGCATCACTGGATGAATAACACATTGTGTTGTTTTTATATAACTATAATTTTAATAGTTTGGGTCAAATTCAATGAGCCTATACATTTAAAATTCATTTTTTTTTTCCTTTTTAGATTTCTATTTAAGATTGAAGTATATTTGTTTAACAAAGTGAAGTTTTTAAATTTGTTCACCAATGAAATACAGTGTTAACGATACCATCAACACTCTTTTTTTGACCAGTTAGATTACTTTCATCCTTCGAAAAGCATCTGGATTTCATCTGACAGTCGTAGTGCCATCCAATATTTTTCTAACTTGCATAAAGTGGGTGATAAGGCAGGAGTGGCTATTTTGGAGAATCTAAAACGCCTTTCATCTTCTCGAGAGACCCATCTACAATGGGTTCCTTCGAACATTAACATTGAGGGCAATGAGATTGCTGATGCCCTAGCAAAAGATGGCACAAATCAACGCACTAGAAACTAGGTCCCTCTCGTCTATTCAGAACTGCACTCCACCTATATTAACAACAAGCTATCAGCTATTCCTCCTGCTTTTTACTGGTATGAAACTAAACGCCCTGGGGGTTCTATTTCCCTTCAATGCAGCAGGCAGGAACAACTATTTTATCTCGTTTCCGGAGTGGTCACCTCCGAACTTTGAGTTTTAAAGATGGAGACAAAGTTTTTGCTACTTGTGTTAGGTGTTCTGCCTGCCAGGCATCTCCAGAACACATTCTTGACTGCCTGGGGCTTACAAAACAAGATCTATATGAAAACCCTCTAATGGTGTTGGACTTTTTGAGAGTGAATGAGATCATCGACAGAGTCTAGCTTGGCAAGACATGGAGATGAGCAACAACACCTTCATCCTTAATACTTAATTTTTTTTTTACTTTTGAACTCTTCAATGTAACTTAAAACCAATTCCTAAAAATAGATGTAGGAACAAATCATTATTTACTCCTCTTTTAAATGATTAATATAGAAATATTAACTAATTTTTGTAGCAATGATTTTTTAAAAGTAAAATTATTGAATATAATTATACAAGCTATATGAAAACTATTGCAATTCGCAATAGAACCAAAGTAATACGAACTATATTTGGTTTGAAATGTTTTATATGAGAAGGTACTTTACTTGATAAAATACATCAATTAAAATATTACTTTTATGATATTTTTCTATAGAAATAATTTATTAAATCAAATAGATTTATATTATTTTTAATTTATTATTTAAGGTATCCGAATATATGTGAAAATTTGTTTTAAAAAATGGAGATATGAGGATTTTTTGCTGTTTTTAGATTTGTTTAGTATATTTTAAGAAAAATATGCTAAAAATTAAGAAAGAAAAAGAAATTATTATTACTAAAATAGGAATATACATTGGTAAAAATTTACAAAAAATAACATAAACAGGGCCCATTTTGTACCAAATGTTTATGAACAAATTTTAAATTTTTCAATTCTGATGCGTTGCTATGTAATTCATTTATGAAATGACCTTCAGGATAAGAGATTTTTTAAATTTTTACAAATACTAGAGCACTAGCTTAAAATAACAGTGATTATATTAACATAAGGTCTGCAAATTTTGTAATAAAGCAGTGATTGATAAATCTGAAGGTTAAAATACTTCTACTATTCTACGAAACATACATGAAAAATTTCAGTAAATTTATTTCAAAGCTTTTTTAGTAATCGCTGGCCCCATTAAAGAATATTAAAAAAAACACATTTTGAGTAAACGCATTTTTAAGTATGACATCTGGTTTAAATTAATGGCATCTGCTTTTACTAAAACACTTGTAGTTTTTGTTCTAGTGAACGGAAAGCAATAAATCTGGTATTTTATAAAGCTAAAAAGATGGCCTATAGAATAAAATCATAAAAAAGTTAGTCAATTTTTGTTAAAATTCACAATTTTAGGGTAGTCGTATACCTTGAGAATGATTTCCCCTCAACAGTACACCTACAGAATATAAAGTAAAAATATGAATTCAAGGTGGAAAAAAATGTAATTACTTTGATGAAAAAGTTTTGAAGCAAAAATAATTCCTCAAAATTGTTATTTTTTTTAATTTAATGCAATTTTTTTTACGAGAAAAAAATAAACAATTTGAGCAAGCTTCATGTTATAAATAGTTCGTATTAATTTATACATTGAAAATTCCATTACACAAATTAGATTTTAATTTACTCTCTAAATACCGGAAAAATAAACACAGGGAATTTAATAAAATTCGCCTTTACATTTATTACTTGGCAACTAGGCATTAAAATATTTTTAACAATAATAAACTTCTAAAAATGATTTTTTTTAAAAATAAATATACTCTTCCTGTATTATGAGAGGCTAAGTCTAAATTTCCATCCATTACATGCTTCAATGTTCACGCAATTAAATTCTTAAGCTCAAAAATAACCCAAGCTTTTACGACATCATTACAATTTGAAAATTTCCCAAAACTTTTTCCTCGCAAGGGAATACAACACACTACAACAACAAACAGGAGAGCCGATTGATATTAATTCCAAATTTATGAAACGTCACACTGCAACAGCTGCTGCCAGTGCCAGAAATAAAATTATAATGATCATCTCTGAAGCAACCACGAAACACAAGATATAGAGGGAGCAGGGTGACATTTCTCCCTGTTGGCTCTACACCAAGGATGAAGATATTTAACCCGCGAGACACATTGGAATATTGGCTGAGTTTCATGTTCGCTTAGTAAGGACTCACGGGATGGTTTATCTTCCTGTTGTTTAAATCGTGCTCGAAGCGTCATTTATTCATCCAGATTGGCACCACCATCGTTATAATTCTTCAAACTCGCACTGCTTGATTTGCAGGGATCATGAGAATCGGCGCGGAAACTAATGAGCAAATAAGAGCAATATTTTGGAATATCTTTGTAAATTATCAATAATGATCTGAAAAATTAGTTAAATATATATATAGTGAGTACTTGATTAAACTTTCTGTAAGAGTTACATTGATAAATATTTTATACATTGTTTGTTTTAGGTCATGAATAATGAGATTTTAATAAAATATGCTCATTAAATGTTTCAAGATATTTATATCTATCGTGTTCATTAATGTTTGAATAATGTGGTTTTCTAAGCGTTTTTCCATGCATATTTTAGGTAAAGGGAATGCCAATATTTATCTTACTGTACAGTTGAATGGAAATGAATTTATGAGGAAAACATAATTCGAAGTGGTTAAAGTTTTCTTCAAATTTTTTCCAATGAATTAATTTTCCTGCAATAAAATGATGCTTATAAATTTTAATTTATATCTATGTAATTAATTTTATTGTAAATATTTTTTTTTAATTTTCTTTGTGATTTTCCGTAATATCACTAAAATACCGACATTATCCTTCTATTATCTTTACAATGACAAATTATCCCTTGCAAAATTGATGGAAAAAAACGTAATTTTACAATAATTCTTTACATTTTACTTTATTGTAATTATTTTCCTATTATTAATTAACTAAATGATAATATACAATTGACAAGGCTTCATTAAATATTTCTGCTATGAATTGTGATTTAAATAAGAAAATAATACATTAACTGAATATGTGCGTATAATAGATAGTCACAAAATCATAACAAAAAAGAATTATTTCATTTGTATAGTTAAATAAGTAATGGTTGTACAAACAGAATACTTAATAGTACAAATGTTTGTTTCCCTGAAATGATTTTTGAGGTTGGGCAGGAAAGAAAGATCATGTTAATAGAACATGAGAACTCTCACTCTATACGTACTTTTAAAAATAGTAACTATTGTAAAAAATGAAATTTTCCATCGAAAAAATAAATATCTAATCAATAAATCTCTTAAAAATGGCTGATTCATTTGTTCATTTTCTTTAGTTAATTCAACATTACAAGAAGAGATATGTCCTAAATATAGTACTGATATATGTATTCCTTCTTACTAAATGATTATGTTGTAATCAACAAGCTAGTAAGAATTGTGATATTTCAGTTTTCACAAAAAGCTTTAAAATGTCCTTCTCAGCTAAAAATAGTTGTAATTACGAGTTGGTATATCATAAAATCTCAAAATACTCATCTCATACTTTTATATAACAAGAAAAATAAAATTCGATGGATGTGAGTTTAATGAGAATGTCACAGTATAGAATCCTAATGTATAGCGAATGTTATGATGCACGAACTGACAAAACGACTTCTTGCTTTAAACATTTTGAAATAAAAGATTATTTTTCACAAATGGAACGTAAGAAATCATTTGCTTTTGATGACTTGTAATTACAGAATGATCAGAATTAAAACTTTCTAACCTTCAAGTGAAGCTATTAAAAATGCGATGAGGAAGATTATAATGCACCTAACTCTTTTTTACACGGTAGATATGTTCCTTAGAAAACCGTTCAAAAAATTGTACAAAATAATACATGCTAATCATGGCAAATTTAAAGACATGTTCCACAAATTTCAAAAATCGTGTAGGATGAAAAGTGTGTGTGTGTGTGTGTGTTTCTAAATATTTTCCCATAAAAATGTGCAAAACAGTAATAATAAAATCAATGTTACTTATTTATAAAACAAAAACTATTCATTTCTGTTAAAAAATTTAAAATTAGTATACAATGAAAACTCAGTCTATAAGTACATACAACATACAAAAATTCAAACTTAAATTAGGAAAAAAACTGCTAACTATAACAACTACTCATCGCTACTTGATAACAAGCATGCACGTTTATTACAAACCAGGGATCAAAAAAGGATCAGTAGATGTGTCAGATATGTATAGGATAACTGTTGGTTTTGAGTCAAATGGAGATTCGTTCATTATTAACAGCCTCTGTTCATATTTTGTTGTTGTTGCAAAGTCTGTTAGTAGCATCTGGAGTTTTGTTTTAAAAGGGGTGGGGTCTTAAGTTGCTTATATAATTTTTGATGTCCTACTACACAAAACGTAAACTTTAATGTATGCTCTATATCAGGATCATGAGTAAGAAAATATTATTCCATACTTGTAGAAAATTTTAAAGCCCTGGCAAATAAAACCAGTTGTTTATAGCTGAACTTCACCTTCTATTTTGTTATTACAGACTTTTTTTATTATTATAAACTGTCATGAGTTCTATCAAATCTTCCTCATCTAAAGGGGGGTAAAAATCAAAATAATTTTTATATCCGTGCTAGAATAAAAAATTTGTCTAAAAACATTTGTTTAATTCATGTACCATGTTATTTCAAAAAAATGTAAAAAAAGAATGGGATGTATCTTAAAAATATGCGAGTAGAGAAAATATTTATTTATAACATGAGATGCAAAATAATTATGAAAAATGGTCATATACTAAATAGTTTTTTCACAAAGATTTTAATTCTTAATAAAATCAAATTTAATAATAAAACATTTTTAACTTTTTGGACAAGCAACATGAAAAAGTATTGTAATAATAAGCAAGTAAACATGTAGCTATATCTGTAACAAAAATGAGTAATAGATGAATCATTTAGTATTATGAAACTATAAAATGTAAGGGAAAACATGATTGAGCTATAAAAATTAATACCGAAATCTATAGAGTTACATTTCATCGACTTTTAAAATGTATTTCTTAATTCGTTTAAGGTTTCTCTAATTAATAACACAAAGTAGTTTAAAGCAGGACATTTGCAATAAACTTCATAATGAGTTTCATCGCTGTATGCTTCAACAGAAAAATCTTTTCGTTACAATTTTTCATTGCACGCACGCACGCACGCATACATTATAATTTTTAATACTTACAGAATACATTATTTTACACTATTTTGCTTTCCTTGCAGCTCAGGGGTATATGCAAATATAGAGGAAGAGTACCTAGCCTTAAACTTAAGTCTAATTGTACAATCTTAGTTTTTAAAGCAAAAAATGTTCAATTTTAATACAATTATGGTTGTTATTATATATATAAATACACACATATACACACACACACACATATGCATACATTCCCTGATTATTAGCATTTACAAAAACTAGATGTAGGACATATTTGTAAAAATATAAACTTTAAAAATTGAAAAAGGGAAAGCACATAGTAATATTTTACATATATGCAGAATTTTCAAAACACGCTCTGACCTAAACTAATTTATTTTGATAAATAAAACATGTTTACAAAAATAATATTATTGATTTAAGTTTTTGAAACAAAAAAAAATTTATTTATTACGCGCCAAGATATATTTTCTGAAACTGCTATACACTACTCTATAAGCATTATGTACATAAAATCTAAAACGTAATAAAATTTTTCAGCATATTTACATTAACGTCATTTTTCTTCATTCAATTTCATGAAAAATTTCATTTGATATGCCATAAAATCGACTAGAAGGAGAAAATTTATTAATCTTTTATAACCGTCGCCTTTCATTTTTATAACTATTTAAATTGTTCCAAGTCAGCGAACTATGAATATTTCGATGGATATCAAAAAAGTTATTCAATAAATACATTCCAAGTCGCTTTATAAAACAGTAAAAATACAAACAATTTTATCGTTCTTTTTATTTATAAAAGTTAAGGAAACAAATCGTGGAAAGTTTGTTTTTTAAACTTATCTTGAATTTGGCGCAACCAGCAAAGTTATTCTGAATTAATCTTGAATTAAAAAAGCTACGAGGGATATAAGAAGAACAAGTGAGAGTTATGTTAACGCTGTGAGAGTTATTGGAGATGGACTTCGTGGTTTTGAACCATGGTCAATTGACGAAGACGACACATGAGCTGGCACTCCCCTTTCCTAACTTCCACACCACACCAAAAGGCAGAACGTTTAAACCTCGGAGAATTTAACGAGCATCGCCCCCCGTAACATGGCAGTCTTTGGCGGTACTTGACTCGAACTCATGCCATGTCAGCCACTAGTCTGTGACCTTGACCTTGACCTTCACAACTAGGCTACCACGGCTACCAGAGCTAAAGAGATTTTGAAGTTATGGATCCAAGACAAATTACGAAGACAGCAAACATTTGATTTGGAATCCCATTCTTCTAATTCCCACACCACTCCAATGAAGGACTTTTATTACCCGATTAACCTCTAAGTTCAACTTACTACTCCACATAAAGTTCCCCATTGTAACCAAGGCTTGAAACGTCATCTCATCGGCAATTATGCTCATAACTTTGAAAAGTAGCTGACGTTGAGTTTCCTTTACTCCACCCCCTGAACCAGCATAAACCATACCTCCTAAAATACTGCCACGTTCGCCTTTTTTTAAAAAACAAGATGATGCAATCATGCATCATCCGCCTATTCTAACCAATAATAAACGTTTTCATTCGAAATCATATTATTCCAAAAGCTTCGGAAAAAATAAAAGCTTAGATCTCCAGAACGAACAAAATGCGTCTTTGTATAATTTTCTAGATGTCGCGTATGGTCTTCCACTTCCATTTGTGCAGTGTTTTTTGCTGTTTGTTTTGTGTGTTAAATAAAATGTGATTTTAAAATAGCAACACGTTTCACCAACAATTCTTTCAACGATTGCAACAATGAATCTGATATTCTCTCCAAAAAATGTCTTAATTCCAGTAAAATTTACAACATATATATATTGAATAGTAACAATAATAAGAATAATTATACAATTTTGAAAGTAACAATACTGTTGAAATGGATAGTATAAATTATAACTCATAGTAATAAAACAAACTTTAACATATCACATATTTGAAGAATGGTCCAATAAAATATTTACTTGACACCCTACACACATTAAAAATAAAAGACACATTTTTTAAAGATTAAAAATTATTTTTATATATAATACTAATTTTTCTTTGCTTTATCAATTATTTTAGTAGATAATAAACAAAATAAATAAATCTTGACTGTGAATTACTGTTTTTCTTAACCAACTAAATTTTTGAAATTAGCTTCTGTCAAATCAACATATGTATCAAAATATTAATCGATACAGTAACATTTCGGATTGCATATTTACTAGTTTTTTTTTAATAAATATAAACTAGTTTTGGAATTTTTTAATGGACATGGACAGTACAAATATGTGTCGCCCAAATGAAAGTAGATTGCTATAATAACTCCACAATTTGAAGAGAAAAATGATTGCATGGGCCTGTATAGAAAGCGCAGAGTGTATGCGATATCATTTATCCTGCCAGACGCGTGTGTGTGATCTTGTGGGATCTCATTGAAAGGCATCGTTCACATCATAGATGCTTCCCACCAATATGACTGTCGATTCTGCCACGTGCTGTTCCACATTGCATGGACTGAGAAAGAATATCAATAACCTTGACCTGACATGCTGTCTAGAGGGGTTATTATCTTGTATGATAAGGCTCGTTATCATGTGGTGGTGGGGAGCCAGGCATTGTCACAGCAATTCCGTTTGGAGATTCTCGAACACCCGCTTGCACAACCCTGACCTCTCATTGAGAGAACATCCCATCTTTGATCCCATCAAGAAAGCTTTGAAGAGGGACAGCGATTTCCCGACGCTAATGAGGTCCAAGCTACTGTTCAAAATTAGTTCCCCAATCAAAACCGGAGCTTCTTGACCAGGGTATCCATGATCTCGTAGACCGCTTGGATACTAATTCCAGCCTACAAGGTGACCTTGTCTAACTTTAGGTATTACGTCTGTATTATTTCTTTCCTCTGTATACTAATTTATATTGATAGCATTAAACCATTTACCGAACTGACCATAAATTACATATAAACGACCCTTGTATATTGTTTTCAGACGATATATTTTGTATCTATTTATTTATTGATGTGTGTTTGCATTTATAAAAAATTTCTTGTTTGCTGAATTTCATGATTTAAACTGTAAACTAAGCAGTTAGTTAAATATCAACAAAAAATAGCCAGTTCAGCGGTATTTTATGTATGAATATTTAACATTCTCAGTATTGATTAGGTAAATGGAAATATTTTCACTTTGTAAGTAAATTATATTCAAAGGTACATTTAGTATGAAATCACCTTAAAAAAATGTTTTTGTCCTAAGATTTATACCCTCCCCCTTTTTATTCAGGATTAAATCACATTAAAAAAACTATGAATTCTCACAAGAGAACTGCATTTCCCAAAATGTCTCATTAATGTGGTTTGAAATCGTTTAATTTCAGATTTATTTTTTTTTAAAAAATAAGAAGTAACAAGTAAATTAATTATGCTCTTAAATCCACAGAACCTTTTTTTAAAAATTTATTTATGATCACATTTCTTTGCAGTTTGGTTGAATGAAAGAACTTCTTTTGACAAATTTAATTATGTAAATCAGACTTCGTGGAAAAGAAAAGAAAGCAACTTGGAATGTTTGTAATTTGATAATGTACATTTAAAATGTTGTATGCTGAATTTAAATCACGCCGGAAATCATATTAATTGTCTGTGAAAATACAGTTGGATTTTATTTTTTATAATGAATACTTTGAATTTAAAAAAAAACAATGACAGGATCACTGCTTAATTAGAGTGCCTTTAAGAAAAATATAATCCCAGCTATATATATATATATCAAAATTGGTACTTACATTAACATAATTCTTCATTTTTAAAACACATTTGGAGCACTAAAATTCCTATTACTTAGGTGCAAACATTTAGAAATGAACACCCTTAAAGTCTATGTATTCTAGTAAATTTATAGTATCATAAAAATAAAAAAATAACATTCTAAAATTATGTTACCTTTAAATAAGTTTGATAGTACAAAAAATGGTACTATAATGAAGTTCTTTATGATTCCTCATGACATAGTACAATATTCTTTTAATGAATCTAGGATAGTACCTAAATTTAGTTGATTTATTAGATATTGGTCAATGATTAGTAAATTTAAAGAGCTTCAAAGTTATTTCAAAGAGCTAGTTATCTTATAAACAGTTGGTTTTATTTTTGTGTTTTTCGTACTAGAACAGCGGATCTTAAACATTTGATCCTCACAACCCCCCCCCCCTTTAATACATCAGTGTGAAATAGCGGACTCCAAAAATTCTGAACATCCCTCCTCGTCCTAGTATTCTTGATCAAAACACAAGTTCTAGAAGAGTTTCTTTATTAATGTCTATTTAGTAATCTAGTCTAGAATGGAAGATCAATTTTTCCATGAGACCTTTCAGATTCAGTAAAAGAGGAAAATCTTAACGTTACATGAAAGAATCCGTGGACCCTAGAGAGACGCTGTGGACCCCCAAGGGTCTGCGGACCACAATTTAAGAACTGCAGTACTAGAACAACAGAAGTGTGACAGATGTGTTATTCCTAAGTCTAGGTCAAGTTATGAGAAGGAGATATATAGTTGTACATTATTCTCGAAAGTTCTACTGCATATTGCAAACATTGCTCTGTACTTCCTTAAGGAATCCCCTCTATACCACACAATGATTCTTGATGGTCTCAAACCACATCGCTCTATTTGGACATCACTGGGTCAAGAAGCTCATTTTCGTGATTTCCCGACTACCACCTCTTCTTTGCGCACAATAATCTATCATAAATTATCTACTGTTACATCCGTGTCACCAATGTGGAGTCAAGGATTTATGGTCATTTTCCAAGTATAAAAAATATTCAACTCATTTAATGAATACACTATTGTTGTATACAATATAATTTTTTTCTAAATCGTGACTGCAATACCGGGAAGAAAAAGAGAACAAAAAAAAAACAGAGACAAAATTGTTTACATTGGATTTGAAAAGTGCCAAAACAAAACACTTCTTGGCTAAAGATAAGACTATTTTATCAAACCTCATTAACAATATCATTGTTACGAAATATTAAGGTAATTTGAATTTATCTTTTTCTAAAAGCCATCTACCAAGCGTTTTCAAAATACATACAAAGGGTGGTCCCAAATTCATGGTGCAAGCTTTAAGGGTGGATGCAGGACATTGTAAAAATCATTTATTTTATAGAAATGTATGAGCGCAAATGACGAGGTGAGGCGTAAACAGGGGAAATAAAAGAAAAGACAAATGGAATAATGGGTCGATGTTACTGTTAGTAGGGGGCAGTAGATGTCTAACCGCTGTTCAACAAAATGCATCTGGGGGGGGGGGCAGAACTTCATTCCCTGTTGTGATGACGTTTACGATGGGAGACCTTACGTATGCCGAAGATACAGATATGCATTATAAGTTCGGCCAGGCAAATCTGGACTAAGAATTAATCATACGCCGTTTCTTGATCGGCGAATGCCGGATCACAGAATTTTTCAGCGATTACATTGTCAACTTCGTGAAACACGTTCGTTCAACGTCTCCAGGCATGATGCTGGTCGATGAAGAGTTGTACGCAGTCCAAGCCTGGAAGAAAGAATGTGTTGAACGTTGTGGCTGATAGACCCGAGTCAAATACAAGAGATGTTGCTCATTACGTAAGTGTGAGTCGTCGGACCGTTTGTAGAATGTTAAAAAAATTGCTTACATGTCTTCTATTTTCAGCGAGTACAAGCTTTAAATCCGGCAGTCTATCTTCTCCGATTGCCAGCCGGTAGTACAGCAATATGAGCTGTAACTAGACTTCATAGTTCATAAGCTGAACAACAATGAAGAGTTATTGTAAACGTTACGCTTGTTAACGACGCTTTCAATAAACACTTTGTCTTTCCTTTCGTCTCTTATTTTTTGTGATTGTACCTCATTGCGTCACACATAGCCCATACATTCCTATACAATAAATGGTCGTTACAATATCCTGTACCAACCCTTAAAATTTGTACCATGAATTTGGGACCACGTTGTATATTTATATATAATGCGTGGTAACAATTCAAATTGTTTTTAGTTTTTTTTTTTCGATTTAGTTATTGGTACATGCTTTATTTTTATAAGAAAAGTCACGATAATATATATCGAAGTATTTGTTAAGTCCGAGTAGAAATCCTAATAACCAACAGTTTAAAAGTTTGCCATTTGTTTTTGAGACCTCCTTTAAAATTTATCTTTATCTTCTGATTTTTTCTATGAGATATTTATTTAGCCTTTTTCTAAAACAAATTGCTTTATTTGTTCTTTGCAGAAATACATTGAAGATTGTTCATAGATTATTTGTTAAGTGTTATTGTTATCGACTGTTCATGTAATGTTTTAAGATTTGTTGAGACCCTGGGACCCTATGCAAAAATAGATCCCACTTGTCATCTTTTTAAGTAGACAGTATTATGTAAATAAAGATTGTCACAGTGGCGCACACAAGGAGGGGGGGGGGTCCACGGGTCCGAAACCCCATAGCCTTTTATTTTTTTCGATTGATGATAATCCTAGTCTATAGCGCATAAAATTTAATTAAGTACTTGTTATAACTATTTCTTAATTAATTCTAATTATTATTTAAATAATTTACATTTTAATGTTTTTGTTTTCGAAATCGACAAAATCAAAAGAATATGTTTGGCGGAGTGCATTGAGGAGTGATACAAAAATGGTGAACTTTCGACCCTGAATCCTTGAAAAGTTTTGTGTGCACCACTGAACTTTGTTCAATATTTTTTTAAAAACAGTAACCGGTAACTATCTCACAAACCGACTTGACCAGTCGCCACTTTGTGTCTATGTGAGTAATTACGATGTGTGGTTAAAGTTTTAAACGTAGACAAAGGACACAACATAATGATGAAGCCTTACCACTGTTCCGAGTTGGCATACAGTTCAAAATTCCCAGTTGTTAGGAGAATATTTTGGGGAACAATATCATCGATTATATAAAATTATGTGGATCCTAATCTTATTAAGGACAAGTCTAGTACGAGATGAGGCCCCTACCGAGGTGGAAGCCTTGGGCCTACCTTACCAACATCCATATAGTCCACGCAATTTCATTATATTTTGGCAGGTCATATTGTTATCGTAGAAAGAGGTATTTCTTTGTAAATAGATGTTGGGTAGGTACATGAAGCTGAAAGGTAGAGCAGGTAATAAGAAAGAGTACTGAACCTTTTCGAGCCCTTATCTTTTGTCTGACAGGCATAAATATATACTGGAAGATCCCATTTGTGTTCATAAAATATGTAATGAAGTGCAGGTTACATCTGGCGGAATTCAGTTTGACGCAAGCATTGTAAAGCCGTCTTAATAGGACCAGATTTAGCATAGGAAGGACTAATGAGAACAAGGAATGAGGGAAAGAAGTTCAGGGTTAAAATCAATATTGCCAATAAGGTCATCAAAAAAGTTTCAACTCCTCCTCAGCGTTGTAACCTTTCGAAAAGCCTCATAGTAATTCATAAATGAAATATAGATCTCCCACTAGTTAGTTTAATTCTTATAAAAATATCATTTGCATATTACACGCTTAACCCCTTGCGTGCCACTAGCGGATATATACTAGGTATAGGGCAAAATCCAATTGTAACCTTATATGGATACATGGCTTAGGTGTACAACCAGTGTAACCAGCACAGAAAACATAAAAAAGTAGGTTTTCATTTATTGGGATTGTGAAAAATTACAAAATGTGTGGGATACAAAAATTTGAAAAAATAGGAAAATTAAGATTTAAAATAATTAGTTTTTGTGAAATAGTTCGAATTGTTCCTTAAAATAAAAAATGTTTTCCACACGCATTACATAAGTTTTTGTCCTTTTTGTTCCCTTTCTTTGTCTTCTTCATCACAAACAGATATATCCGTATCAAAGTCATTGTTACATTCCTCGGTTTCAGGCAAATATTCTCATTCAGTATCACTTTCGTTGAAATCCAACGACGATGCCATATTGGCAAGAAAAAGTAGAAATAAACAACAAAAATTGGTATATAAACTTTCAAAAGCGAAACGAAACACGAACAAACGTCCACCTTAGTCGGTGTCAAAAAAAAAATGAAATGTGCGATAAAACATCAATGTCAGTATTGTTGGAAATCTGGGATTTGCGAGTACGCTATACAGCGTGCTTTGGTACGTAAAAGGGTTTAATTTCTGAAATGTTTACAATGCTACTTAAATCTGGCAGAAGAATTCATGAGAGTTTTCATAAACAATTTAAACACAAATGAAGGATAATGAAAGTACCTATCTAACAAATAAATAAAAAGAAGTAAATATATTTTAGCAACAACTGACGAGTATCTTATCTGTGGAAGATGAATCAAAATTCCTTCCACGAAAATTTTCATTTATTTATTTGTTTACTTATTTTTTCTCTTTCATATCGCCACCGTTCACATAATTGCCAGGCCATTTGCGGAATATACTTTGTAATAAAGGAATCATTTCTACGTCCAAAGTATTTAGCCCATCTGTCCGGAATACGTAATTTGAATTTTTTTCTCATCTAGAGATATGACCATTTCTAATGTTTCATTTAAGACATCTGCTTTCTTGAAAATTCTAGTCAGACTTTTATGTCCCGCTTTTTTCAATGCAGCTCCAATGTCATTTACTTTTTAACGTCCGTGAATGTTTTGGGACAGTTTGGATATAAGAAAAGTCATTTTTACCATGTAGGTCTTTTTCCCTTTCAAAAATAAATTCAGATACAAAATGAACAACTTTTAGTTTTGGGCAATTTAACTTTTTATATTGTGAGAAGGAGAATTTTCTTTGACAAATAATTTTACTTCTTTAGTTTTCTCGTAAGTATAAGTTCTAATTACCGATCATAAGTCTTGTTTCATCAATATTAATAAAAGTAAGAAATACATAGAATAGCATGTTTCCATTTAAATAAGAGTGTATACTTAAGATATTTCCAGAATATAAAGATACCTTACAGAACTCATTTATTTTAAAAAAACTTTTGAATAATGCAAGAAAAATGAAAATAGCACAAAATAAAAAATAATTATACTTTCTTTAGATGGATTTATCTTTGAAATAATGTTATATATTTGACACGTTTTTGTTTATTGCTGAAACTCTTTGAATTTTGTTGAAAAAAGGTCATTTTTTTCATTTACTTTGTTACAATGTTGTATTTAATTTTATTTATTAAGAAACACGAAAAAATGATAAAATAAATTACTTTTTCATTAGCTAATCACCTTTCTAGAAATAATTCAATTGTATTATACTTATTTATATGTAATAATTTATACGCGTTAGTTTCATCTTAAAAGCTTTTTAAATTGTAATAGTACTGACCCCCAGGACTCTCGCGTAAAAAATTAAGTGCAATTAACCCACATAACAGGACATAATCGTAACTTTATCTCTTAAAAATTAAAATTTCAGACCATATTTAAAGAAAGCTTACACGAGGCATCCTCGTACGATGTCTCTCTTCCAATCACGAGGTTAATCGATCCATCTACGGAAGTCATGAAAATTTTGGAACTTCCGGTTGCCTCTTGATATAAAAGCTCCCGTTTTCATGAAAATTCACCCGCTTCTTGCCAACGTCATGTAAAACCACCGCTCTTTGTAATTATAAATGTTTACTGTAGCTTTGGATGTGTGTTGTTTATCGTAAGTCTCTCATGTGTAATATATATCTATATATATAAAGGAGAAAAGCGACTCAACACACACACTGACTGACTGACTAATCACGAATTCTCCGGAACTATTCAGCCTACAGACTTGAAATTCAGTAGACATGTTCCTTTCATAGAGTAGACATCAGCTAAGAACGGATTTTCCGAAATTCGAAACGCAAGGGGAGTTAAGGGGGTTAAGGGGCGTTATAAATAATTGCTTCCAAGTTTAAACTACTTGATGTACAATCTTGAAACTGGGTAAGCAGATTCCTTTTAGAGAGTAGAGATCCGCTACAAAATGAGTTTGGTGAAAATTGACCTCCAAGTGGCGTTGCAGGGGCTTAGGGGGCGTTATAGATAATTATTTCCATTTTTAAACTATTTGACGCACTGTCTTTAAATTTGATCAATAGATTCCTTTCGTAGAATAATGATCAGTAACAAAACAGGTTTTGTGAAAACAGACTTCTAAGTGGCGTTGTGGGGGATTAAGGGGCGTAATAGATAAATATATCCGTTTTTAAACTACTTCATCTACCTGCTTGAAAATTGGTAGGTAAGTTTCTTTCCTGGAGTAAATATCCGCTACAAAATGGGTTTTGAGAAAATTGACCCACAAGGGGTGTTGCGGTAGCGGGGGGGTTTAAGAGGCGTTATAATTCCGATTTTTAAGTTACTAGACGTACAGTCTTGAAACTTAGTAAGCAGATTCCTATTCATAGGGTAGAGATACGCTACAAAATGGGTTTCGTGGAAATTGCCCTCCAAGTGGCGTTGCGGGACTTAAGGGGCGTTATAGATAATTATTTCCATTTTAAACTATTAGACGCAGTCTTTATATTTGATAAATAGATTCCTTTCATAGAGTAGAGATCAGCTATAAGAAAGTTTTGTGAAACAGTCCTCTAAGTGGCGTTGCAGGGGGTTTAAGTGGCGTAATAAATAAATATTTTCGTTTTTAAACTACTTGATCTACCTGCTTGAAAATTGGTAGGAATGTTTCTTTCATGGAGTAAATATCCGCTACAAAACAGGTTTGGGGAAAATTGACCCCCAAGGGGTGTTGCGGGGGTGGGGGTTTAAGGGGCGTTATAAATTTTGATTTTTAAGTTATTAGACGTACAGTCTTGAAGCTTAGTAAGCAGATTCCTCTCATAGGGTAGAGATACGCTACAAAATGGGTTTCGCGAAAATTGCCCCCAAGTAGCGTTGCGGGACTTAAGGGGCGTTACAGATAATTATTTCCATTTTTAAACTATTAGACGCACAGTCTTTATATTTGATAAATAGATTTATTTAATAGAGTCAGCTATAAGAAGGTTTTGTGAAAACAGACTTCTAAGTGGCGTTGCGGGGTATAAGTGGCGTAATAGATAAATATTTTCGTTTTTAAACTACTTGACCTAGCTGCTTGAAAATTGGTAGAAATGTTTCTTTCATGGAGTAAATATCCGCTATAAAACGGGTTTGGAGAAAATTGACCCCCAAGGGGTGTTGCAGGGGGTTAAGGGCAGATATAAATAATTATTTCTATTTTTAAACCATTAGACTCACAGTCTTGAAATTTGGTAAGCGGATTCCTCTCATAGGATAGAAATACACTACAAAATGTGTTTTGTGAAAATCGACCCCTAGGTGGCGTTGCGGGGGTTCAAGGGGCGTTATTGATAATTTTTTTGCATTTTTAATTAATTGGACGCACAGTCTTCAAATTTTGCTAAGCAGATTCCTTTCATAGAGTGCGATTCCCCTACAAAATGGGTTTTGTGAAAACAGACCCAGAAGTGGCGTTGCGGGGGCTCAAGTGGTGTTATAGACAATTATCCCCATTTTTAAACTTTTAGACGTACAGTCTTGAAATTTGATAAGCAGATTCCTTTCGTAAAGTAGAGAACCGCTACAAAATGGGTTTTTGCGAATATCAACTACCAAGTTTAATTTCGGGAGTTTAAGAGGCGTAATCGATAAATATTTCCATTTTTAAACTATTTGATCATCCTGCTTGAAGATTGGTAGGCATGTTCCTTTCATGGAATAGAGTTCCTCTAACAAAGAGTAGAACGAAAACTGACCCCTAAGGATGTTTGCGAGGGATCAAGAGGAGTTACAGAAAAAAATTAATGTTTTTAATTGTTAGACCCATATACTTGAAATTTGTTTAGCATGTTTCTTTTGTTGAATAGAGATCCACTAAGAATAAATTTTAAGCAAATCAAGTTCATAGGTGGGGTGCAGGGGGTTACTGGGACGTATTGACAAAAAAATTACTTTTTTCGAGCTACAAGGACTATAATAATGAAATTTGGTTTGCATTTTTCTTTTGTTGAATTGAAATCCTCTAAGAGCGGTTATTTTGGAAAACGGCTCTCAACGGGATTACGGGGATATTGATAGTAAAACTTCTTTTTTTCTGTTAGATTTAGACTTGAAATTTGGCTTGCATATTCAATTTACGGAGTAGAGATCCACCGAAAATTGGTTTTGCGGGAATCCACTTGGTTTTTGGGTTACGAAAGAGCAAATATCATTCTATACTTCAATTTTAGAGATTTTTAGAAAATACAAATTAGATGAGTTCTGCCTTCTTTTTTTGCGACAGTTAAAGGTATAAGTATATTTTTCAATACAATCGAATTCTTAATGCTAGGACTTAGATATCAATAATTTATACATATATATATAAGCAGTAAAAATTTATAAAACATCATGAAATACCCAGCGAAGCGGGCGGGTAACCCAGCTAGTATATATATATACATATACCACACACATTTTATTTACATTACTTTTATTTACCTTTTTACTCGT
This sequence comes from Trichonephila clavata, assembly GCA_019973975.1. NCBI lineage: Eukaryota > Metazoa > Arthropoda > Arachnida > Araneae > Nephilidae > Trichonephila > Trichonephila clavata. The sequence continues at coordinate 62,663 of BMAO01027551.1, read as the reverse complement.
AAGGCATTTTTTCGTAATATTTCATAATTTGTTTTTTTTCCCTCTTTTGTTATGTATTTTTTATTTTTAATCATTTACATAAATATTTCCGACATTAAAATCCCGTTTAATTTGATTTGTTTCTTTACTTTAATAACTTTCAAATATTTTACAGTTGTAATCAGTTTATCTTTCTTTAATTGAAAAAGCTTTTTTGTACACATTTCCTTTTTTTAATAAAATAATAAGTAACTGATTTACTTCTGCAAAAATTGGAACATATACAGTGATATAATTAGTGTTCCTAAAATGTTTTCTAACTTTTAAAAATATATATTCATTGTTCTCCTGTATTTATTCTCAATATTTAATTATCATTAATTTCGTAAACTAAGATTGTCTTAATGTTCTCAGTAATTTGTTTCTAATTGCAGTTATTGCTGAAAAATAAAATTCCACAAACAAATGAGGGTCTTAAAAAACACCCTTTTATTTTTCAGTTTGTAATGCAATATTTTCAAACAAAAATATTAATGTTCCTGATCGCAGTATTATTAAATAAGAACCATATACTCGGCTCTTTATGATTTCTGCTTCGCTGCAATTAATATAATCATTTTCTCTGAAAAGGTCATATCCTTATTAAGTAATTTCTTTTTAATGTGGGTTAGCAAATTTATGTTTAAATGAAGTCTTTAATATTTGATATTTTATTCATTTAAGTAGTGATGGGAAGTATACATTATAAATATTTGTAATTCAAAATTTCAGTCTCTTAAACTTGCGTTCAAATTTACAATGATAAGGCTTTTTTTTCTATTGTGACAAATACTCTAGTATTTATCTATTACTATTAGTACATATAACAAAAGACAGAATACATTCTTTAATTAAAAAAATATTTACTCTTAAAAATAGTTAAAATTTGAATTTACATACGTTTTTTAAGGAATTTTTAGGAAACATTTATAAATAAAAAATTTATGAATATTAATCTGTAAGCTGTAACCCCATACTATCTTTTGTGAAACAGAGTCTCAAAACTCCTGTTAATACGCCAATTAGTAGTATTTTAAAATCCCTTTATACACTTTAAAAATTTTCCTTACAAAATTAAACTGTAAACTTTTGTAATATTGAGCACAGAAACTGTTTTATGTTATACATATACATAAGCTAAAAGTAAAAATAAATTTGCAAAAACCTTTGAATCAAAGATTTCTTCTATAAATCGTGCCATGTCCCTGTAATCAAGAACTTTTGTAGGAGGAATTTTGTTTTAAAGGAATCGTTTTATAAACCCTACGAATATTTTAACAATTTGCTTCATATTTATCTGACTTACCATTCTCAATAACACGTGCTGTACCAAGAATTTCGAAAGTATTCAGATAAGGATTCCAATATGTATTGAAATATGCAGCATAGAATCACGGTGAATCTGTTGTGTTTCTGATTAGATATTCCAAGAGATCCTGGTAATGCATTGTGTTCCCCAAACCATAGAAGGAATCCTATTTGTGTTAAACTATACAAACATTCTCCCGCGCAAAATGAATAGAACAATATCGAAATTTTCACTTTGTCTCCAGAAATCGAAAGCTTGGAATACTTGCATTCCTTAACAACACACGCTTTATTTCGAATTCAATTGGTAAGTTCGGTTCGATATTGGAGATGAACCTTACTTGAATAAAGTTTCTTTGAATACAGGAGTTCTAAAGTTTCATTGTGTTTTGAATTTCACTGAGAATTATTATTTTGTTTTCATTTAATATAAAAAGTAGAAAGGAATTTTCATAAATCTGATACAATTAATTAGCAATATTTAGGAACACAATGTTACGTAAAGCAGCATTTTTCAAACTGTGGGGCGTGACCTCCTTGGAAGGCGCGATAACTCTACGAGGGGGGCGCGAGCATATGGAAAAGTCAAAAAGAAAAGATTATTTCTAAAAAATTATTAATTTATTGAAAGTAAACAAACAAAATGCATTCTGGCATAATAAAAAATAGTATACAAATCTACACTGATATAATACACTTATAAATGTATCAGCATTGCGCAATGTATTTGATAATTAATTTAACAATTCTAAGTTAAGAACAAGTTTGATAATTACCAGTGACCCCCATGGGTTTGTAAAATATAAAACATTACATACAAAAATTAACACTTATCTTGATAATGTGTACAATTTATAATTAGTTCTTTAACTGCTGATTAAAAATTACGGGATTCGTTCCCCAATGCCACCGTTTTCCACGTAGGCACGCGTATGGGATGTATTGGAGAGGGTTAGAAAAAGTATAAAAAAGAAAATCCTTTAAAATAAGTAATTCGTTCGCAAACACTGTCTAAGTCCTTTTATTGCATTCGGAAGCTTTCGGAATATTTATATGTAGTAGTGCACAGAAAAGATCTACTTCGGAAAGACGTATATATACGTCAGGGTCACTAATGCTTTGGCTTAGAGAGACGTTTATATACGCCAGTGGCACTTAAGTGGTTAAAGTATATTGTATCTATAGCATCAAAGTACAGCATTATTGAATTCAATACATTGTTATTGTATGGAGGGGGGGGGCGATGAAAATTATGATTGTATATTTGGGACGCGAATAGTGAAAGTTTAAGAAGCACTGACGTAAAGAATAAATTGATCAAATTTAATTATACGACTAATAATAAAATACAAACCAATTAAAGCAGCAATTTTCAACTACTGTGCCACGGCATTTTGTGTGCTGCCATTTTTTTTTTTAAATTATTTGTTATACTTTGAGAAAAATAAGTAAAATCCGAAACCGAATCCTTTTTTGGCTGTTTTAGTAACAAACAAAGGATATTCTTGATATATTTAACTTACTTTTTCGTAGATAGATGGATATAAAAAATAATTGATTTCGTAATCCATTTATGATAACAGATACATCTGTATAAGAATTAATTTTGAATGAAGAGAGAAAACTAATTTTGCTCTGTAATAATCGAGATTTAATTTCAAAACATTTGGAAGAGTCAATTCATTTTTGGATTAAAATTAGAGGTGATTATTTCATAACAGCAATAAAAAAAGCTTTAAAATGTTACAATTTTCTACATCTTATTTCCGTGAATTCGGATTGTTAGCGTTAACAAATATAAAAATGAAAAAGCAGATCAAGATTCTTGAATGTAGATAACGAAATGAGAGCGGTATTATCATCTTTACGACAAAATATAAACGAAATTGTCAAAAATAATAAAGTTCAAATTTCTCATTAAATGTATTCTTATATTAATTTGTAATTAATTACGCAATAAAACTTTTTTTCTAATCTTTTACGTACATTTTATTAAGCATTGAAAATTTTATCATGATCTATTTTACATATTATTTATAAATAAGTAAAATTCTTTTCACAACTTATTTTACTGTTAGATTGCCACCAAATTTTGAAATTATTGAAAGTGTACCGCAACAAAAATAACTTTGAGAATCACCATATTATAGGAATCCATTAATCTATATGATGTGTTTGTTTAATGGGCTAAATTTTTGTGATGTCGTAGTCACGTGATAACTAAAATCCAGCCAATCAGTTCATAAATTCATATGACTTCATAAATGTAATAAATGTGATCACGTGCTTCTTCCCAATCAGATCACGTACTTTGCTGTTGCCAACTTTTGTCTCTTGCAAAACCTTTATTTTAAAAATACAAGTTTGTCAACAATAATAATGAGCCTAGAGAAAAAATGAGCTTGCTTTAAAAGTGCAAGTATAGCATAAGAATTTTTTTCTTAATTTCAAGGATTTTTTTTTTAATAATCTGAATACATGACATCTTTACACAACTATAAAATTCGAAATTTTATCTAAATTTCACAAATAGAACAACAAGTCTAATTAATGACAGTTTTGAATTCAATGAAAAACACGTAATTGTGTACTTATCATATGCCCGTCATAAAATTTAGCCTACTGTTCTATGATTGAAGGAATTGTGAAATTTTTAACCCATGTGTTCCTGAAAATGATTCGTACAATAAAGCTTTTTTCCTGTTTGACAATGTATAAAATATTTTTAAAAATCATAAACTTTGTCAATAAAATACATGATCTCATAAAATATAGTTCAAATGTTAATTATGTCCCTAATTATTCGAACTCGAAAAGGAATGCTAACAGAATGCATATAAATAATTTTTTTTCAAAATATGTAAGCAACTTATCGAATAAATATTAAAATTCCCTTAACAAAGTATAAAATCGTTTATCATAATTGAAAATTATATAAAATAAATTATAATTTCAACTATCAAATTTAAGCTATTTTAGTGCTGTTTGAAGCATTTTTTTACATTAGAATAAATGAATCATTATTTTAATAGAAATTTACCGTACTGTATGTACAAGTAACTTATTTATAAATTTATCTCTAATCTGATAAGGCATTTATTTTGAGTAGAATGAATGTAATAATGATGGGCTATATATCGACAGATGTGAATAAATTCCAGAGACTCATATTTGAATTATTCATTACATCAGAGAAGTTTTCAAACTTTGAATTCTAAAATTGTGATGCATTTAAAGTGTCAAATTGTTGTTACATAAAAAGTAAAAATTTGGAGCCTCTTTTATCATAGAAAAGTTATCTGTCTAAAATATAGTTGTAGTAAACGAGTTTAAATTATATTTATAAAAAATTGTTTAATTTAGTCGAAAAAATAATTATATATTTTATTCAAATTTTATATTAATGTATAAGCAAATGATGGAAAAATAGAAATACAAAAAAAGGAATACATAAAATAGAATAGATAATAGAAGAAAGGATATAGAAAATAGGTGAAGGAGAATAGTGAATACAGGAAATTTTTCAGAGATCTGAAAGGCTTTTCTTAACCCTTAATTGCTTTTATTTCTGGCATATAATAATCAAATGTTAGAACACTTTCTATGGGTAAATACCGTTATTTAAAGAAAAATTTCTAAAACAACTTATTATTGTGATGTCAAATGTATTTATAAAATAGACATTATTTTATTAATTTGTTATGGTTTTTAAGCAAATCTTTTTCGTTTTACATTAAAACTGAATAATAATATTTTAAACATCTAACTGTTTCACTTCAAAAAAATGATTTGTTCAAAATCGTCTGCAATTTTTTTTTCATTTGTATAATCAATTAAACAAATGATTTCTCTGGCAATTGAAACAATACAATTTGCTCTAAGTAATTGATATATAAGAAAGTAATTAATTTTTTTAGTTCAACTTATTTAACAACCAAACAGCTGATATTACTCATGCAACAGCAAACTGAAGAAAATGTAGATCACACTTTTTAGAATAAACAAGTGATCGTTCTATTTTTTTATACTGCTATGGCATAAGCATTTACTACTTTTAGATTTTATCCATAAAATGCAATTATCGATTAAAATTATAATTTTCTAAAATCTACATTCGGGATAACTTTCTTAAAGTAATGAAGAAAACAGGAATTCATTTAAAGCAGCTTACTTATTACTTTTCTCCCCTTAGTATTCGTTGAAAAAGTTTTAATTGGCTACTTTTATTTAAAGGCCTTTTTATCATTTAAAATAATAAATATGTTTTTTATTTAAAAATACAGCTAATCTATATAGAACAAAAATTTAGTAAAGATGGAGTTTTTAATAAGTACTGCAATATTTATAATAAAATAAGAATGCATCGCAGCTGAACTTTCAGTTTGGTATTTCCTGAATGTCTCAAAGACTATGCATAAACAAAACTAGAAAGCCCATTTTCATTTTCTGTTGTCAGACTATATTAAAACCATTAAAATGAGCCAATTTTTTAACCTTATAGGTACAATCAAAAGCTAAATTTAGAAAAAATATTAAAAAGCCCTTTTTGGAGGAATTTTTGCAGACAAAATCCAACTTGGGTAAAAGTGCAATTATAAATAACACTAAACAAACCAAATTGAGCTATTACCCATGAGACGACACAAAAATTAATGTGCTTTTATTCGCTACATTAAAAATTCAAATTTAATTTTGTTTCCTAAAGCGGTCTTAACTTATTTCCAAAGAGCAATTACTGATAAATATTAAACTAAAAACTCAATTGAAGAAAAGAAAATACCTTTTCTACTTGTTGCAGTACTTATCATATTATTTATTTTTTGTAATATGATATATAATTTAAGACAAAATTTGTAAAGTAAAAGAATATTTTACTTAATTCTAACTATAAAAGTAGTGTCATTATCTAAAAATTATCTTCAATTTATTTAAGTACTGAAGTTAAATGAATTTTGCTTGAATCAGATATTTAAGTTACTTTCTGCATTTTTGACACAATTTGTACAATAATTTAGTGTGAATTGCACAAAACAGATGAAATATACAAGCATTGTACTTACGATAAATGTGTAAGCTAATCAAACAAATCCAAAGAAACATTACAGAATATTCCGTCGCTTATAATTAAAATCTCTTTCTGTGTTCCAAAGAATTTTCAAGAATAAATCGACTCCAGTAAATATCTTATCAAGCAATTTAAATAGCTTTCAGAATATGTTTTGTCATTCTTTAGTAATAACGATTTGTTAAAAGAAAGTTTATTAGAAACAAAAGTGTTGGAAAGTAAACTGAAATATGTTGAGTGCCTTACGACTGTACAAATGTGTAAAAAGGAGAAAAAATTACCATATTCAATGGCGCATTATTATACAAAACGACCACACTTCGACGATAACTTCTCTTTAAAAGTGACATCTAATGTTTCATCATTCTTAATAATGTGTTTTAAGGAAATAGTCCTTTAGTTTATAGTTTGGAGTTGTTGTTTTATGTGTGGTTGGAATGATCGAATTAGCATATGTGTTTTGAGATTTTACTTTTGGTTCTTACCATCAAATGTCTCCTTCAATTTTCAGATAAATAACACACTGAAACATTTTTTAAACATTATTAATTGTGACTTGTTGTTTATTTAAAATCTCTGCAAGCATACTTAATGCATAAAATAATGCATGAATAAACTGTAATATAATTTTGTTCACACACGTTCAATACTACAAGACAGCCAAAACTAACTAACAACACAAAAAGACAATACTTTTTTTTGTTTTCAGTGTTTTATATAAGATTTAAAGCTACCACACACACAAATATATCTATTGGTATTAGTAATTGGTATTGCCTATATGGTGCAGCGCTAAAAAGTGGTACCAGCTCTTGGGGAATGTACTAGGTCTGCAAAGGTTTAAAATACCAATGCGCAGCCCCATTGGAAAAAAAATAAGTATATCTATGTATATATTTCCAAAATTATTTGTCTAATACAGTACATATCCATTTTAAATTCTCTTATGCGTCTCACACTGAAGCAGTGACGTAACGTACACCCCCGCATAGTGGGGGTGGGGAATCTAAGGACCCAAAGCCTGACTGACGTCAAGTATGTATTTAACCAATTTATAAAATATTAAAGGCAAAAAACCCTTGACTTTTTTTTGGGGGGGGGCCTAATATTCTCTGTTACGCCTCTGCTCTAAGGCCGCGGTAGCCTAGTGGGTATGGTCATGAATCTTGGCCAGCATGTCTTGAGTTAGAGCCTCAGTCTCAATGAAGACCCGCGGTGAAATGGGTCTGATGCACATTAAGTCTGTCGAGGTTCTAAAGGCCTTCCCGCTAGCGTGGTGTCGTAGAATGGAGAAAGGGTACCTGCTCAGGTATCATCTTCATCACTTGACTATGAATATTGCGAGTTTCGTCACCAAAAGCCCTCGTGTTACTTTTTATTGCGACGCTAATAAAAACTCAGTTAGTCTCAGATAGAGAATAGAAAACTTGATCCTGATATGCATTGCAACATTTTTTTTGACTGAAAATTTTAAGCATAGAGAAAACTTTAAAAATAATATAATTTTTTATCTTAGAATAAAGCAGTGCTTCTCAAACTTTCAATATTTGCGACCCAATATTCAATCATATTTTTAATCGTGATCCCCTCCATACAATAACAATGTATTGAATTCAATAATACTATACTTTGACACTAAATCTACAATACGACTTTTACCTCTTAAGTACCACCGGCGTATATAAACGTCGCGCTCAGCTAAAGCATTAATTTCCCGGACATATTTATACGTTTTTCTAAGTACGATCTTCTTTGTGCATTGCTATTCATAAAATTATTTCAAAGACTTTGACTGTGTTTTGGAAGCAACTACTTATTTCAGATAAGGTTTTACTTATTTATTCCTTTTCATCCCTCCTCCAATACATCACATAACGCGTGTCTACGTGGAAAACGGTGGCATTGGAGAGCAAATCACTTATTTCTTATTCGGCAGTTTAGGGATTAATTATAAACCGTACAGATTATCAAGATAGGTGTTAATTTTGTATATAATTTTGTACTTGACAAGCCCATGGGTCACTGGTAATTATTAAACTTGTTCTTAACTTAATATTGTTAAATTAATTATCAAATACATATTGTGCAGTACTGATATATTTATAAGTTTATTATATCAATGTGTGTTTTACATTTTATTGTCAGAAGATATTTCCTTTATTTACTTTCAGTAAATTAAAAAATTTTTTAAGTAATCTTTTGTTTTCGACTTTTCAATATGCTCGCGCCCCCTTCGTAGAGTTATCACGCCCCCCTAGGGGGTTTGAGAAACGCTGGAATAAAGGCTATTTTATATTATTTGATGGTTATCTTAGAATATTCCAACCACGAATAAAGAAGTATACTAAACATAGGCTCTAGGATTTCATTAATCGTCAGTCGATGAATAATTCTTACCTGATCAAATACTCATCCAGCTGAGATATGAATCGTTTTATGTTATTGGGAAGAAAATTATATTCCTAAAAAAATCTCAAAACACCTCACATACATACAATATTATGATTTCCATAACTAGTAATAATTACATCAGAGGTAAAACTGCGTTATACAGTCATTGTGCAAAAAGATTCTCAGATTCCCACACAATACTCTTACATCATTATTTCACCTTACATTGAAAGGTGGAAAAAATATTTCGAACAGATATTATTTGAGGAATTAATCTGTATATTAAATTTGGACTCATCAGTGAAGAGAGTATGATTCCAATGTTACTGTGTTGAATTTAAAAGGTACACTGCCTTCTAAGGTGTGCTACCGCATATCATTCTATCCAAAAATGTTAAAGTACTTGCTGTAACATAAGAGTTGAAACAGAAGTACAGAGAAAGCTCTGTAGCATTTGTCTGTTGTTCAATGCATTTAATTTTGCGTATCGATTTTCTTCAGACATCGCGATACTTGGACTGAATCGGATATTTTTTCTAGGGGTGTTTCTTGCAGTTTGGAATTGGATTCATGAATTATATAACGTATTTTGAAACAGTCTTTGATACCAGGCCACGTTCTCTTCAAGGGAACTGAATTCAAGCTTGGAGAAGGTTGACAATCGTCAACGCGTAATCCATAATTTCGTTTCATTATACTAAAATAATTTTTACATTCCTCTTGTAAGTTCTATGGACAAAAGTCATGAATCAAAATTCATTTACTTGTTGTTTTGAAGGTACTTTTTAAACTTTTAATGGATTTTTGGTGTAATTTATACTTCACGCGTATTTATTACTTTCAGAAATTCTGAAAAATATTTTTTATAATATTTAAATTTTGATAAAAGTATAAATCTTTCTAAAATTATAAATTTTAAATTCTACATAATTCACATAAACATATTAACGATTAATTAACACAAGGATGCTTTAATTTTTTTGTTGATGCTCATTGTATGATTAATTAAAAATTTTATTTGGAAATTGCTACTTCAAATTCAACATCTCGTTATATATTTTCTATCAGAGAACGAAAAGCATGAGGAACGTGCTTTGAAATCTGTCACACAAACACGCCAATTTTATGGGCGATATACGATAGATAGTTTTCCTGTCAAGTTTCATTTCAAACAAGAGGAATTCATTATCAATTGTAATACGATACACCTCATAACTGTTTCATGAATTGCAATAAAGGTCATATAGCCATTTTGCTTAGTGATTCTGTATGCATCTTATACGTACAATCTGCTAATAATTTATATTAGTTTCGGAAATTATTGGTTTCATAAAGAAAACTACAATTTACTTCCCAATAACAACATTAAAAAGAGAAGTGTAATTTATAAATATATTTTATAGATATTTACCAGAACTAAATTTGTTGCATGCAGGATTTTATTCTATGATTCTAATGGTATAAGTAAACTAAAAACAAACAATAAATTATCTTTGCAAGTTTAATAAGTACATACGATATAATAAATGAGGAGTAGCTCTTTTAACCCAATCTGTTGCATTATATAACCCCCCCCACACACACACACACCTAAGGCATTACTAATAACATCCCTAGGAGAGGAGACTGACTGTCAATAGACATTGAAACTTTGAACTGAACGGGATCTTTTTTTTTTTCTTTTTCAGCCAGTTTCCTTCCGGTCACCAAGCTTTGACGTCAAAATCTCGTGAAGTGAAATAACATCAAATCTTTAACCACTTTAACTTTAAACTGTAACTATTTTTTCCCGTTACTTCCACTTTTTTGCTCAATGAAATTTTTAAAAGCCATTTGGTTGGTTTAAATCATAACTACATTTGCCGTTCAATAACTTATACAAATATTATTGTTTCATTGTAAGAGAAAAAAATAATTTATTATTTTTCATAATAAAAGTATGTGTAAATTATGAACAAAAACTACTCTTCCTATCGTGGTTTTTTTTTTTTTTTTTCATAAATACAAAATTTACTCAAAAAATAATCAAAAATTTTAAGACGATGAGGACAAATAAGTCTTGATTTAACAGATGTCATGGTCATAATAATTAAAATTTTATGCATATATATGACACAATAATATGTGTTATCCAGCAAATATCACGCGCTTATTTATCGTATTTTTCATTTTATTTAACATTGAAAGAATAATATCATTTATATAATAATAACTGTGCTTAAATATTTCTCGATATTTTTTCAACTTTTCCTATAATAAATAACTATAATTTTAATAAATATATCTATATAAAAATAAAATTTTATACATAAATATGCCACATTAATATGTGCAATCCATCAAATATCACTCGATTATTTATCGTATTTTTCATTTTATTTAACATTGAAAGAATAATATCATTTATATAATAGTAATTAGTTTCCCCATTTCTCGTTATTTTTTCAACTTTTCCTATAATAAATTATTATAATTTCAATAAATAAAAGATTATACTTAAGAATACTATTTATGAAAATGCTTAAGTATTCAGGAACAAAAAATATTATTTCTTTTACTAATCATAATACAACCCAACTTCCAACAATACGCAAAAAGATATATAAAGAAACTACGAAAAGAGAAAGAATATTCTCATGAAAACATTCTTATATCCGTCTATATAGAAATTGCATTAACCTCCACGGGGGAATTGCAAGAATTTGGATCAGTCAGTCCCTCAACTCTTCTATATTCATAGAAATATTCCAGGAGATGGGTATATAGTAAGGCTCCTATTATAATAGAATTCACTGCAGATGGCTTAACGGGAATATGAGTCACGACTTGGAATATTTTTATTAGATTGCATGAGGAGATATCTCTGAATTCGACTCTTGTGGATAGAGTATTTTAAAAAGAGACGATCTCTTATTTCTTTGAAAAAGAAGGATTGCATTATTTTTTGCTGAAGCGTTGATGTGCATACTTGAATGTCACAGCAAGTGCGTACTGTATAAAAAAATATAAGCAATAATTCTATTAAATGAAAGGTTGAATAGTAAAAAAATAGTGCCACATTCCATATTAAAAGATTTTTAATGTCAACTGATCCGAATTCTAAGCTTAGGGGGTGGGAACTATGAAAATCACGAAGATTTATCTGAATATTGGAGAACTTAGACTTAAGGTATCCGACTGGTTGAGACAACTTTTTTTTATAAAAAAAAAGGAGATATGGGGTTTTTTTTTGTTATTTTTAGATTTGTTTAGTGCATTTTAAGAACGATGTGCTAAAATTGAGAAGAGAAAACGAAATAATTATTACTAAAATGGTAAAAATAGGTAAAAATTGACAAAAAATAGCATAAACGCTGTCTATTCTGTACCAAAGATTTATGAACGAATTTTAAATTTTTTCAATCTAATGTGTTGCTATATTATTCAATTTGGAATGGACCTTCAGGATAAGAGATATTTTCTTTCTTACAAAAACTAGAGCTCTTTATCTCAGTTATTATATGAAATTGCTTTAAAAAAAGTGATTATATATTCACATAAGGGACTGTAAATTTTATAATAAAACAGTGATTGATAAATCTGAAGGTTAAAACAATTCTACTATTATACAGAACTTACAGAAAAAATTTATGTTCAAAACTTTTTTAGCAATCGCTAACCCTTTTGATTATTTTCAAAAAATCACATTTCGAGTAAAACGCGTTTTAAAGTATGACATCTTGATTAAAGTAATGGCATCTGCTTTTACTAAAACACTTGTAGTGTTTGTTTTAGTGAACGGAAAATGATAAACTTGGTATTTTTATATAAAGCTGACAAGATGGCCTATAAAATTAAATCACAAAAAAAATTGTCAATTTTTGGCAAAATTCACAATTTTAGTGTAGTCGATACCTTAACTAAAAAATCTCGCATTCCAAAATATGATTATTCTTTTTAAAAAAACTGAATTCTGTTAATTGATGGAAATAATGAGAATTATATGCTGCTACATATTTCTTATTATTAAGGTTGATTCTGTCAAAACTCAAGACAAGATGTTTTGATAATTTGAATAAAAGTTTCATTTAAACTTATACATTTTAACTAACCTAAATTTCATTAATATTTTTAAACGCATGTTTTGAAATGAATACAGCATTGGCTATTCGTCTATACTTTGGTACATAAAGAGTCCTTATTAGCCTGTTAATTGCCATAACAATTTTTCACAAATTATTTCAAGATATATATAATTACTAAGCGAAGTCTTAAATGCGTTTATTTCTCTGTAGACTATTAGTTTATTAGAATCATACATAAATATCCCTTAATTAAAATTAGTTATGAATTATGTTTGGAAATCATCGATGATATCTTACAATCTTAGTTCAAAGTATCTGGAAAATATATATATTTTTAACTTTTTCGTGGACCTTTGGAAGAGATTACTTCCCATCTAAATGATCTTACAAAATACAACTGTGGGAAGCACAAAACTTACTATAATATATTGGCCTTGTTATTATAACGATGGGAAGGCTATTTCTCGCTTCAGTTTTGTGCTACTGTACATAATCCAGCGATTAGGAAATCTGCGAATCGGATAAAAAAAGATGATACTAAGGAAGATGTACCTTGTCCAAAAGCCATCGCTGTACAGAACGATGCCATGGGAGAGGTTGATCGCTTCGATCCAAGAAAAGAAAGGTACAGAAATAAAAAGAAAATCTATAACTTTTATTTCCTTATTGACATTGCCATCATAAATTGTTTCATGTGGCAAGTGAATAAAAGAAACAAGTTTAGACCAGCTAACATTCCGTATAGCATTAGCTCGTCAGGTAATAGACGGATATTCTTCAAGAAAAAGGAAAGGACGTCATGCTAGTTTCCAAGCAAAAAAGTGTATAGTTCAGGATACTGTGCACTTAGCCAGGGTGGGAAATCATACGTCAAAAATAGTTTCCAACTATAGACGATGTTTGAAATGTAACAAAAAGGGACAAGCAAAGAGGACACGCTACATGTTTGCAGAATATGATGTCCCCTAGTTCATTGAAACATGCTTTTCATCTTAATCACCATTAAATTTAATTTTCTTCATGACGGTGAATAGTTAATTAGAAAGTATTATTCCCACCCTAAAACTTAAATGTAAACATAAAATATATTTTCTTAAATGCTGTTGTTTAAGTGTTAAACATAAAAAACTGAGAGAAATTCTAACAAGAAATAAATGACCCACAAAAGGACTAATTGATAGGAATAGTGAGGATTATGTCCATACAAATTTCTTATTAAGGTTGATTCTCGTCAAAACACAAAACAAGATGTTTTAATGCATCGAATAAAAGATTCGTTTAAACTTATACATTTTAACTAACCTAAATTTCATTAATATTTTTAAATGCCTGTTTTGAAATGAATATAGCATTGACTATCAATCACTAATTCTGTATACAAGGAGGCCTTATTAGCCTGTTGATTGTCATAATAACTTTCACAAATTATTTCAAGATATGTATAATTATTAAACAAAATTTTAAGTATGATTACTTCTCTGTAGTCTATTAGAGAATTGACTCATACATAAATAGCTTTTTAGGTATCCGAACACGTTGTGAAAATGACCAAATTCAGTCAAGACAGATATTTGTGTTTTTTTATTTTATTGAATAGAGCTATGTTTTGACTTTACGGAAAATACTTTGTTTTGTTTCTACGCTACCTAGAGGCCACGCTACAATAAATTTTATTGATTTAGAAAAACCGGAAGTGGGTTTTTGATGTACCAGAAGTGGGCATTTAATTTGCTCAAAATCTATCATGGCGAGTCTGATAACTCAAAATATTACGAATGTATTTCTATAAAACTTTTTGAGCCTGATACTTATGTTATTTTCTAGAGAATGTACTAAAACATTTCTTATTGTATGAATACTTTTTGAGTTATGGCTTGTTATTTAAATAATGGTCTCATAAAAAGTGTAACATTTCTTATAATGTTAACTCAATCAGCTTTAAAATTTTCAAATTTTAATAAAAAATTAAAATTTTAGTACATTTTCTAGATAAATGCATCTAATTTGTTTTAGTAATACTTTTACATAAATATGTTTATTACTTTTTTTCTATAACGGCTTTGAAGTTTTTCAAAAATATTGCTAAAATTTCACTTATAATTGCGATTTGTGTAAAATTCAGGTAATTTATTTTAAATTTTGATAGTTTAATATAGTAATATTTAATGGTATTGAGTCCTAAAAGAGCATTAATAATGTTTTTGTAGGCTATTTTGTTAAAAAATACTCCGAGATACTTGTTCGGATACCTTAAATAAATTTAGATATGAATTATATTGGAAAATCATATTTAATATGTAGTATAGCCTTAGTTAATAGTTTCTGGAAAATCATTTTTGATGCGAAATTTGCAATTAATATAGCAATTGTTTGAAATACATTGACACATAATCTTAAAAACATGAAATATAATTTCAAATTTCCGGTAGTGGGCTTATTATTAAAAATTTTACCATGCTTGATGTTTTCAATTGTTTTATTGCATATTTACAGAAATCTCTTCAAGCAAAGTAAAATGTTCAGGGAAATCTTTAAATATAAGATAATCATCTTATAGGGATTGTATTTGTATGATTTTATGAGAACTTCATTTAAACTTGTTTACGTGTTAGGTGAGTTTAAAACATTATGAAACTGTTTAATAAAACAGATAATTTTAGATTTAATAATTAAATCCTAAAATTGACTATTTTGATTCAGATAATTTCGCATTACTTTAAAAAATATGCTGTAATTTTCAAGTAGATGTAATTAAAAATATTTTATTACAAATTACAACTATAAAACATTTAAAAAATTTCAATTTTAAATAACAAACAGCCTTTTAAAAAAAAGCGTTAGCTTAATTTAAGATATTATATGGCGTCCATTGGTTAGATGTTTTAAAATAGATCAACCCTCACATAATCGCAATTTTATGCATCAAATTCCTTATATATTGAATACATATAGAAATTAGCTTATCTTGAGTTCGCTATAGCGATGGGTTTAAAAGAATTCGGAAAAGGTAAAAAAAGATTCGAGGTTTGTATAAAATTCTTTCTAGTTTACAAAATAAGTAAATGACTTCCAGAGAAACCTATTCGTAAGCATTAAATAAACGTAGATATATAGCGAGAAGGTTAATTAATTTCAAACATTTTCGTGTCCATGGTCAAGATTCTGACAAGCACAGGTCATTCTTTATCTGGAACAAATCTACCTCAGTAGATGAATTGCTTCCGTAATAACATTATTTCCCACAGAAACTTGAGAATGTGTGTGTGGAAGTCTACTTTCTAATTAAGAATACCCTTTTCTAATTAATAAGTTCAGAACTAATTTCAGTTTTAGGGCGTTTATCTGTTAGAAGCAGAGCCAGATGTAAAATGGTTACATCACAGTTATGGTTATCAGAGTTAAAATATTCTAAATGTCTTTTTCCAATAAATCAAGGATTATTGTTTGTAATTTCGAGCAAGAAATGTATATTTATTTCTATGTACGATAACGAAAAAGTTGGAATGTTCTTCGAAAGTTTTCTTTCTATAATGAGGTCATTTAGTCGTATCTTTGTTGCACATCTAAAAATCCGAAAGAGGATTACTGGCAGCGGAGCTTGTAATTTTAAACCTCTGTCAATGACACCTGATTTGAGACCTCACTCTTCCAATTAAAATTCAAAATTAATTTTTAAAATTAAGAACTGAAACTCTGTTTGCAAAGTTGAAATTTATAGCTTAGTTCTCGAACGAAAATTGCAAGGTCGCGGTTGCCTAATGGTTATTGTCATGAACTAGTGGCTGACGTATCACGAGTGGGTGACCCACCGTGTAGATGGGACTGATGCACGTTAAGTCTGTCGAGCACACAGTCCTCCCCTTGGCGCGGTTTGGTAGTTTGGAGAGGAGGTGCCAGCTAATATGTCGCCCTCGTTACTTGACTGAAACTCGACATTATGAGGTCCATCCTCAAAAGCTCCCGTGTTGTTTTATACTGTGATGTTTATATAACTCATTTTCATTCTAAAAATCTTATTTATCTATCATTATTTTTAGTTTAAAGTAACCGAAAACGTTAAAATGACCAATTTTGGTCGAAGCACACGTTTGTTTTTATTTTTATATTTTTTTATTATTATTTTATTTATTTTTTATTTATTTTTTTTATTGAGCTAGATTGAGTAATCTTTTAATTTTACAAAGCATATATTATTTTTTTCTACATTATACAGATGCCAAGTTACAAATAATTACATAATTTTTTTTAAAAAATCAGAAGTGGATCTTTAATTTACAAGAAGTGAGCATTTAAACTTTTCAAAATCTGTCATGGTGAATCTGATAACTCGGAATATTACTCATGTATTCCTGCGAAACTTTTTGAACCTGAATTTTTATATAATTTTCTACGAAATATACTAAAATGATTCTTATTATATGATTGTTTTTGCAGTATTGTCTGTTATTACAATTATAGCCTCTCATAAATGTGTCCCATTTTTTTATAACATTTATTCGATCAACTCTAAAAATTTTATATTTGAATAAAACATTACAATTTGGCTACATACCCTTGATAAATGTCTGTAGTTTTTACTAAGTAACATTTTTAGTAATATAAGTTTACCATATTTGCTTTCAAAGCTTCAAAATTTAAAAAAAAAATGCTAAACATTTTTAAAAAAGCTTATAACTTTAATTTTTGTAAAATTTTGATTTTATTTTAAATATTGCTGGTTAAGTATTATTATTTATTGGCATCATTCTTTTAAGTATTCATGATGTTTTATTATGTTACTTTTTTCAAAAGAATTATCTGAACTTTTTCGAATACCCTAATAGAGGCTCCTATTTTTTTCTGAATTCATATTTCAGGTTTCTTTTACGTTTTTTAGAAAATTAGCCTAATTTATTTTTATGTATATTAGTAGCAAATTCACACACAAAAATGTTAAAGATATATGCCTAGGATTTATTTTAAGGTCTGAGGAATTCTTAAAATATAACGTATGTAGAAACATAAGCTTTAAAAAAAGAAACTATTTTATTTTATTACTTTGCACTCAACCAATAATTTATAAACTTAAAAGCACAGTAAAGAGGGTTTTTTTAACTAATTATACACTTTCTTCATTTTCCTCTTCGCTTAACATAATGATTCTGCGTTGAGTTCTTCTTTAAAGAAGAGTACAGCAAAACAATTATTTTCCCACCGTTTCAGCTTATTGTTTCACCGACTTTCATCATTCAATTAAACTAACTCGACCCTGAAAATCCATTCTGCCACTTCGAGGATGCTTCGTGGAAATTTCTTTTTAAGCGTGAGCTTTTAAAAGGTTGTCGAGAGCGAATAAATGTCCACGCCATTGACCGCCAATTTTGGACGAAATAACTTGGCTCGTTACAAGTAACAGCTTTATTAGACTCGTGTCACTCTTTATTAGATAATTCAAAAATATTTTTTCCTTTTCTTTTTTTTATTTCGTCTTTCTTATTTAGTGTATACCATGTATGATGTTTATGGGCGTTGGTGAACAATTTTAATTGATAAATTATGAAGCAAAAGGTAACTTTTTTTTTTTTTTTAGAAACAAATCCTTTTTTATTTAAAAATATCAATAAGCACTATTAACAGTTTCGTGCAGTTGAATCTTGATTTCAATTACTTTCTTTTTATCAAAATTGGACATTTTTTTTACCAAAAAATTTCCTTCATTTTTTTTAAAAGCTCCAGTTTGGTGGGATGCATTTTTTTCTCGTTATATTAAATATTGCATATGCATACATATGCACACAAAAATAAATTTATACAATTAGTTATGCAACAAATAATTCATTTTTATCGAAATGTGCATATGCACATGACGTTTTGATTCAGATTTACAAACTTTTCAGCTAACACTCAGGGCGCTTTCTTTTTCAAAACAAGCTATTACATATTAAACAATTTATAAGAGTAGCTAATAGTTACAGAATAAATTATAATTTTAAAACCATCTAGTCCAGAGGTTTATACTAGTGAGTGAGTGAGGGAATATTAACGTCGCACTGTTCAGCTACACGAGAGCTTTTGGGGACGGACCGCAAAATTTTGAACTATGGTCAAGTGTTGCGGACGACACCTGAGCTGGCACCCCCTCTCCTAACTACCACACCACACCAACGGGAGGACGTTTGAGCTCTCAACAGATTTAACGTGCATCACTCCCCTACATGGTGGGTCTTTAGTGGCACTGGGCTCGAACTCATGACACACTAGCCATGATCCGATGCCTTTACCACTTGGCTACCGCGGTCACGAAGTTTATACTAGGCGAACCTCTAATATGATTGACCACTATATGGCGAACTACTTTATTCATATTTAACTTATTTGTGTCTCTACATTTCCATATCACTGAAAAGGAATTTCACGAGACGCAAGAACAAACCATCAAGGTAAAACAATATCAACAAATTGATGCCATGCCTCGACATTACCATAGTTGTTTACTCTCCCCTTTAACTGTTTTAAATACACCTACAAAAGTAGCTATAAAAGCAGCTAAACTCGGAAGGAGTTTAACTAAAAGTAGTACCTAAAATTTAAGAAAAAAGAATTATCCCTTTTCCATGATACTTTTTGTTGTTCGTAATTTTTCGTGAAACTGAATCTTCATAAAAATATAAATAAAATTTTCCTATTTTTCTGTGGACCATCAAAGCTTTTTCATGGTTCCTCGGCTGGCGATCACTGCTCTAGACATGTTATATTGATTAGGTTCAGATTTCAATATTATCAAAATAAATAATTAAAGATGCTTTAATGTATAAAAAGAAAAATATTACTCACAGCACACTCTTGATTAAGACATAGTTTCAAAATCAAATGGAAAAGTTCTAATTCACATGAAATGATTTTTATTTAAAAATATGGTTTCATTGACTGGACTGACATCTATCTCTTTACAAAAAAGTAATTTATTCAGGAAAAAATTGAAAAGAAAAAAAGGCACGATGATATATTGATATCAAAGTAAAATTTCTAAGGCATCGCAGGAATATGATTTCTTTATTATATAAAGAAGGCTGATGGTTCATAATTATTTTTATGATAAAGATTAAAATGATAAATGAAGCACATCTATATTAAGTTAATGTCATTGAAGACTAAAAGCTTGATGATTTTCCTAGCTGTGAAATTCTAACTTTATCTACGGCTCGTATGTTCTGAAGTCAATTATATTAAAGCCGTCTCATAGCACTAATTAAAGTAAATAACACAAATTTTTAAAATGTGAAGCCTTTTGGAAAGGTTTCGGAGACCTTATTGCAGAATTATGACTTAATAACTAATCATTTTTGGGTTTAAACAAGCATTCTGCTTTAGACTAACATGTAAATGCAAAATATTAAGTATTAAATTGTATATGTAATTATTTCTAATAGTTCTATCATGGGAGAGCGTATAAATTTAGTGAGAGACACTTATACAACATATTTTTTCACATATATTCACTGCATCTTAAAAAGTCCATTTTATGCCACGTGAACCATTAGCAAGTGCATCAGATAGTTCCGGACCAACAGTGGTTGTACTAGAAGATAAATATGAATTATCCTCTTAATCGTGGTTCAAATTTTATGATTCGATAAGAGCTGTTTCAAATGAAAAATAAAAAGAGTTCTGTTTGGTGCTTAAATGTACTGTGCATAGACATTCTTTGTCTATACTATTGAGACGATCTCATTATTTGAATGCTACACGTAGAACAGGGCTAGCTAACTGCTCGACAGCACGACTAATTCTCAATTCCAAGATGGAGGTATTGATGGAAAAGCAATCAGCGACTGAAGTAGTCTTTGCATCTAAAGTCTTTGGATCTAAAGAAAGCTATTTTAGCAGAAATACTTGAACAACTGATAGAAGTATATGGAGGGAATGCAGTGTCACGCAAACAAGTGGGATTCTAGGGAACAAAATTCAGTAAATTTGGAAAAAGTTCTCGCACCAACTGAAATTCATCTTTTGGGACCATTCAAGAACCCCTTTGAGTTCGGCATTTTAGAACCAAAGCCAAATTTCAGCGAAATCGATTTAATTCGGCTCCATGACCTTGACGCTAACTTATTTTACGCCAGTTTTAACTCATGATAATGTTCAACTCACGCCAAATAATGAATACAAGATTTAATCAAAGTTAGAGCAAACAAAATAGAAGAAAGCACACAGTAACACATTTTCGAAGTTCCCTCAGTAAATCTTTACCAGATTTCAGCATTCTTTACTCCTCATTCCAACTAATCAATATTCACTTCTAAGTATGCACCGTGTATATCGTTTCTATATTGTAAATATCTTTATAAAGATTGTCAACCAGAGATGAAACGTATTTCATGGAATATAGAGTAATAAATGACTCGAGTTCTAAAATTTTTGTTGTCGTAAGCGTTGCCTCCTTCTAAAAATCAAAACAAAAAACGAAGGACAGGAATAAAAAAAAATCCCTTAATGATTGGTCAGAATAAGGATTCCTTTTGTCTGAGTCATCTAAAGCATGTACGGCGTAGCCGTGGACCGGCAGGTCGGTGGATCGAATAAACACCCCTGTCAAGGTCAACAGCTGGTCACCGAAGTGGTGACTCAGAAGTTGTACACTAAATGGCAGCACGGCTTAACGGTACTGGTTGATTATGCATCCATTCCACAGAGAGTCTAAGTCATTCTCAATAAATCCCGACTAGTGATTCAAAATGGCAGTAGCGCACGCGTCAATTAGACCCAACATCTCAATAAGAGATTCCCATCCCCCAACGTCAACGGAAAAAGTTCCAACGACACTCAAACCTACTGGAGATGAACAATAATTGCAGTAATTGGCTTAAAAAAACAACCCTACTCTAAGTATCGTTCAGATAGTCAATCAGAATCTCCTACTGCAAGTCGTAAACAACAAAGAACAAGAATAAAAAAAAGCCCTTAACAACTGACCCGAATAAGGATTCCTTTCGTCTCGATCGTCTAAGGCAGGGGTGGGCAGACTTTTCCAGGGTGCGGGCTACTTCTAATTTTTTGTAGGAGTTGCGGTCCACTCAGTGTCCGTGGCGCACACAAGGGCGGGGGAGGGGTCCACGGGTCCGTACCCTCCATCATAACCCTTCATTTTTTTCCAGATTCATTATAGTCCCATGTATATAGTACGTAAAATGTAATTAATTATTTGAGTATAATTTTTTATTTATTAATTTTAATTATTTATTCAGTAATTCATTTTTTGCTGTTTTTTGTTCCCTACAATTAAAAAAAAATCCAAAAAAATATGTTTGGCTGCGTATTGGTGTATGATGCGAGAATGGTAGACCTTCAACCCTCGACCCCTTCCTTTTAAAAATTCTTGTGTGCGCTACAGGTGTGGTGAGGTAAGGAAAAGGTTATTATTATAACTTATTAATAAGAACGGGATATATACAAAAACGTACAGAACTAAAATAAAAAACAACACTTTTAAAACCGCGATTAAAGCAAAACGCAGGAAACGAACTTAATAATAATAGCCCCAAATATGTTGTTGATGTTGTTGCTAATCTTCCAGGGTCTGACGAAGTTGGGAAGGTCATTGGAGCCCCAAATATAATTATATAAAATGATACATTTATTATGAAACGTTCAAAATACATTTTAAAAAAATAAAATATTTTTATCTAAAGTTAGTTTTTGTTATTATAGTCCGTAGAAGGCTTAGTCTGCGTACAGTCCGCCAATCTTGAATTTTCCGTATGTAATTACTAACTGGTAAAATTTTCAAGCAGTCACCCCCAAAATGTCTTGGCGGTCCACCGGTCGATCGCGATTGACGTAATGCCCATCCCGGGTCTAAGGCATAGATTCCCAAACTTTTTTGTCTCATAGACCCCTTACCATGCTTTTCGGTTTTGTGTAGACCCCTACTTAACTAATATTAATTTTTTGCAAATTTATCAACTTAAATGTTTTTTAACAGCTGCTATAGCACTACTATCTTTAAAAGTTTTATGTTTCTAACTGGAGTTAAGTAGTGTGTTTAAAACTTAAGAAACGCATGTGAATTAGTTAATTAAAATTTAATTTAATACAAATAATAATTGTTACATAAAATAACTGAGCAACAAACAAATGAATTTAATGGGTTGGATAAATTTGGTGCTTCACAATAACACATTTGGCATCGATCTTTTCAGGTTAAACCCTCAATCTCCTCGGTTAGTAGGATCCAATCTGTTTTTATTCTGGAGATTGGCAACCATGCTGAAACTCCTCTCTAGGAAAGCAATTAAAAACTTTCTTAAGATGTTCCATAATTCGAAAAAATAACAGGTATATCTTTTTAAAGCCAAAATTGCCGACATTCGTTTCTAAATTTTACTTTAAGAGAACTTCGTTAGGATTATTAAAATAAGTTTCTTTTGTAATCAGATTTTTTTTTCTTTTTTGTTTTTTTTTTAATGTGTGACAACATGAATTCATTACCTACTATGATATTACTATAGTCAAAGAATTCTCAAACCTAATTTCAAAACCTGAGTAAAAGGCATTTAAATGTTCAATATTGGTTAAAACGTCATTTTTCTGGCAGATTGTGACAAATTGAGAAACTGTTAAAATTCACGACGTCCAATTTTATACTCCTTTAGCTTGATTCTGGCAAGGAACACTGAAATGATGGACCTTTTTTAATAGAATGTATTAAAAAGGTTGTAATTGCCTGTTGCCTTGTAATTGCAAATTAACCCCAGTAAATTTAGTAAATAAAGCTGTTAAATAGATAAATATGGTTTACACTTTGTTAAATTTTCTATTAAAATTAAAGTCACAAGCTGGTTTAGGCTATCGTAGACCCCCATTTACACCTCATGGACCCCCGGAGTATTTTTTGCCTGCCACGGATCCCTTGCAGGTCGTCATAGACCCCTAGGGGTCCATATAGACCACTTTGGGAATCACTGGTCTAAGGCATGCACAGCGTTGTTGCGGACCTGTTGATTGGTGGATCAAATAAACACCAGCTTTCTTTATTCTATGGTCAATAGCTTGTCGCCAAATGATTTTGATAGAAGAACAATCTGTGGAAGACCTATTGTACATACACAATGAAGGAAATTATAGTAACTATTTTAACGGATTATAAAAGTTACATTTCAATACTAAAAAATTGAATCAAAATTCTAAAACAGGATCAAGTATTTTAAATAAAAAAGCAAATTTTATTATATTGCAAGTAAATTTATCCACAATCCCAATTTGCTGCTTAAGACAGAGAAATAACGTGAAATGATCACAAAAAACCACTTCGATACATAAAAAAAAATTATTATTTTCTTTTTTTTTGACATATTATACTCGTTTATAGCAATTAATTTATTTTTCCCTTTTGACATTTTAAGTTCCATGAAATAAATTTTTCCCAAGTTTATTAAAAAACGTAACGAAAACACTTAAACTTCATTTAGATTAATTTAATGATAATAATTATAGCATAGTACACTACAAAAGTGTGGGGGAGTGGTAAAGAAATAAAAGTTCAATATGTTTTCAGAAAATTCTCTGTTATTTTTAAGAAACTCATGAAATATTTTTGTAACCGAAACATTTTAAAAACGTAATAAGTAAAATAAAGTAAAAATACGTGACAAATGTTTCGTTATTTAACAAGTCAAAATCTTTAGTAAAAAAAAATGCTAAATTTCACAGTAGTGTTTTAAAAAAAAAATAATAAGTTTTCAGAAGGAATACTATTTTTTTCAAATAATTGAAGTCTCATAAATTCAAGTGAAACTAAATTCCAGAAGAGAAATAAGATGTTTTCGAATAAATCACATATTTTTTATCTAATTGCTATGCAAGAAAAAACTTTTATTTCTCAAGTTCTTTCATGCTCTATTTGTTTTGTAATTCGCATTGTACATGGGATTGAATCAGCCGAAAAAATACAATAGTCGAATTTTAACAAATTCACTTAATTGCATTTCAAAGTGACATTTCAAGATAATCGCCTTTTCTTGTACTTCGTCATTTATACAAGACTGGCTTCATAAAAACAGCAACAAAATTCTAACAAATGTGTTTCATGCAAACTTTACTTGCCTTTGATATTTTTTCCTGCTTCCAAATACAAATTCGAAAAAAATCATTCCAATACTTTTCAGCTCAAATATAATGTTATGGAATATTTTACGTTATGTAATACACACACTTATATATATATATATATATGTGTGTGTGTGTGTGTGTGTGGTGGTGGGTGTGTGGTGGGTGTGTGTGTGTGGTGTGTGTGTGTGTGTGTTACCCTATAATCCAATGATTTACACACACCCTATTTTTCACAAAGAGACCTTAAATGATCTTATTGAATGTTGTTATATTTTAAAGTAATTTATTCGAAGCTCTATACATGACTCTTTTGATGCAATAATATACTTCTAGATTTAAAAATTTAAAGAACAAGAAAGATTTAGAAAGCATGTGGATTTTAAGAGTGAAAAATCATTTACGAAAGGAATTCAAATGCTCCATGATAGTCCAGAAATGGCATGTGTGTGGACAGTAGCACACACAAAAATTTTTCAAAGGGGAGGGTCCATGGTCAAAAGTCCCCCAACTCGTATCATACCTCAAGACAACACCAATTGATTCTTTTAATTTTGTCGATTTTGTTAACAAAAGACAGAAAAAACAAATTACTGAATTAATAATTAGCATTAATTAATAAAATAATTTGTTAATTACAGGTACTTAATTTTTAAGTTATATATATAGGATTATCATCAATCGAAAAAAACTCAAGGTTTTTGGGTGGTATCCAGACCTATATTACACACCCCCTTGTGTGTGCCACTGTGAGGGGATAATAAATGAATGGAAGGAAATTAAACTTGACATGACTCAATAGGCAATTAAAAAACGCTATGTATTTAACAATGTGGAAGGAAGAGAAATTTTGTAATTTATTTATAGATCAGAAAAGAGAAGGTGAAGAAAAACAGGATTCACGATATAACAGGGAATAAATATAGCAGAAGACAAAGGTAATGGACTATTCACCAATAAAAGTCATAAGGTATCTGATTTCCTTTCACCCCTTAACTGCCGCTGGCGTATATAATACGTCTCGCTCAACCGGTGAGTTAAATGCCCCGGACGTATGCAAGTATATACGTGATTCCAAAATGCGAAGTTTTTTTTGCGCTGCTATCAGTAAAACTATTCCGATGTCTTTTGAATGCAATACAATGACTTTGGCAATGTTTGCAAAAAATTCACTTATTTCAGAGAAATATTTGCTTATTTATAACTTTCCCCTTAATTCACCGCATAAGCGTGCCAATGGGAAAAATAGTGGCCCGGGGAAAGAATCGGGTAACTTTTAGTAGGCAGTTAAGGGTTAAATATACAGAATTTAATTATATGCAGCCATCTAATTCTTTTTAATGCACAACTTCTGTTTATTTTCAAAGCTAACATTTTCATAAAACGGCGTATAACCCTTACCCGTAAATGTAGATCTTATTTTTTGTGTTAAAAGTGTGCATTATACGCCTGAATATACGGTATAATGTTTTATACGAAATTGTAACGTTATGTTGTTTTTATATTAATCTGTAAGGTTTAAATCATATTTTAAAACGAGCAATTTCTTTTGACATGAGATTTATTAATAAAATTGTGCAAGACATTAGTTTATAAAATGGAATAACAGCTGCATTTTCGTTTGTGAGAAGAATAGACTTGATTTAAGGATGCATTGATAAAACACACAAAAAAATGAACTGTAACAAAGCAATATGTGAACACCGACCTCTAGTGGACAATTCCAGAAACTGTCAGTCCAGAGGTTGCGAGTGAGAGTGAAAGAATATTAACGTCGCACTGATTAGCAACACGAGGGCTTTTCGCGACGATCCGCGTAATTTTGAACCATTGTCAAGTGACACGGACGGCACCCCCTCTCCTAACTACCACACCACACCAACGGGAGGACGTTTGAGCTCTCGACAGATTTAACGTGCATCGCTCCCCTATACGGCGGATCTTTAGTGGTACTGGGATCGAACTCATGACACGCTAGCCATGATCCGATGCCTAGACCACTCGGCCACCGCGGCCCAGAGGTTGCTGTCGAGACATGAACATCAATTAGAATCTATGTCCCTATTTACTGCTGCAATGCTAAGTGAGGTAGTTTCCGCTGTTGTCTTTATTGTAGCTACAAATGAAAATTCTCTTCAATGTTTGTCATTGTAAAACTTAAATGTCATATTAAACTCATTAACCAAAGACGTTTGGTGTCTGCCAGCTTGCCACAGAGTGAAATTATTATGATTTCCTTGTTCCATTAACGTCTTGATTTTATTCTTATGTTATTTGTCAATGATTAGAACCCGCGATCTATGGATCCGAAGCCAAGTGACGTGACCACTAGACAGAAGTGATCACCCCTGTCCGGAAGCTGTTCCTGGCTTATATCGGAACCACTACACTACTTCCCCACCAGTGAGTCGATGGATAGGCTATATTTGTTATGGCGAGCGTGTGAGCTGTTTCTGTTGCGTCTGACGACTTTGGTTGATGCGTCAAGTGGGTCTGACGACTTTTGATTGCTCTTGTTGCAGGTAGATGGCGTCACGACAGATAAGAAGGTTTTGCATTTTTTTTCAGCAAGGGCCACCATTGTCGGTGATTTGAACCCGCGACCTAAGGATCCGAAGCCAAGTAACATGACCACTAAACAAAAGTGATCACCTCGGTCCGGAGGCTGTTATGGGCCCATAACGGAACCGATACATTATTCCTGATAGTTATTTTTGACGAAAAATTTAGGTATCAACAGAATTCTTTTAAATTTTTAAATACTGGTTGTTTTTTTATTCGATGTATCTCAAGGATGACTCCATTAATGTATTTTATTTATAACGCTTCTCAAAACAAGTACTAATTTAGAATCAGAAATCTGTTTCAAAATCTGAACTGTATTTATATAACGCATAAACACAATTGCGGTGCTACAGTATTTAGATTAATATACGTAAAACCTTCCGAAAACCAGAATGTCATTATAGAAGAATTACACATAGAAGAAGATCCTATAATTACAGTCCAAAATCTTTCCTACGTATATAAAAAATTTTTATTGCATTTCTGCCTCAAATATCCCAGAACATATTCGAAGAGTTACATGTTCTTATTCATAAATATATTTAAAGCACATTGAAAAGAAAGATCTTACTACTACCACAGCTATAAGAGCATTACGAACTTTAAGCCATTACGTACTCCCAAAGCAATACTGCTTTAAAAATATGATGCATAATGTAATAAGATAAAAATTCAATTTTCGTAGAACATACCTTCTTACATTACTAACTTATAAATAATTCTATCTATGCACATCTATAAAAGCCTTAATGGGCGAAATCGAGCTAAATATAAAAAGTGCATTAGTATAACTTATGTAAATAAATATTGTAACGGTACTGAAAGTGAATAAATTCTATTTTTGTGTGAATCCGTGATATAAAAAGTCCATGCATTTTCAATTAAAACTGCAAAAGTTTTATAGTTAATATAAGTACCACTAAAAACAGACTCATGGAAAAGTTCTTTCTCACACGCCATTTTTAACATATATATTACTCTCTCTTCAAAAGATTTGACCATATCAACTTTTAATATAAGCTGCTGAATTTTGAGCAATAACTCCCCACAGCTGTGTCCGATAGAGTCCTTGGCCGAAGAAAGTACACGAGGACGTAAGCAAGTGACAATATTTGCAGGTTACTGTATTCTAAAAGAAGCAATATTGAGTCGTCTTTTTGAACTGTATATAGCTTATACGAAGGTGTTTATTCCACAAAAAGTATAAAAAATTTTGTTTATAAAAAGCTTTAAAACTTTTGGTCAAATAGATACACGGGAGGCAATACACGTGACTTAATTTTAAAGAAAATAATCTAATACTGCGGTACACTATTTGGCACTAAATTCTTACTTTGATTAGAATAATTTTCTGTAAAATTATGCACACGTACGGAAAGTTTTGTTTCCGAAGAAAGAAAATTCTTCGTGTTTTGAATGAATTTGTAGCTGTATTTATGCCACTCTTGAAGCTGCACTAAAATTAATGGTGAAAGGATCTTGGAATTTCGAAATAAGATCAATGACAATGACTGTGCACTGGAAGCAGATCTCCTAACTTCTACACCATTTTTCAGGTGATGTTTGACATTTAGTTCGATGTAATTTTCATAATTTTCATCATTCCGCAAGCCACATTTGGATGGCTTTAAAAAAATTTCACTTAAAAGTTAAAGCATTTTGTCCTATCAATTAAAATGCAATCACAGCATAAGAATTCACGAAAACTAAGATTCAACAGAAACACACATACACACAGTTTAGAGGGTTTTTTTTCCGAATTACTTTTTAAGCATTTTTAAATATGACTCTTCTTAGTATAAGTATAAAAACATCCAGTCAACCTTAAATTCACAACATTTTAAATTCCCCTCATTTTGTTAAAAATAAATCCTTCTAAAAATCCTTCAAGTCCTGTTAGTGCCATCAAGTAGTCATAATGGTGAAATCAATGACTGGTGACTTACTTCTTTAAAAGTAAAGGTAATCTAAATAATTGCCGTCTGTATAAGAATAAACGAGTTGTTTTTATATGAAACCTTAAAAACCCTTGAATATGAAGTGTGGAAGTCAGGAGTGAAAGACTACTATCGTATTTGTCATATGGCATATCGTATTATATTTGATAAGTGCACATACTTTTCAAATTGTAAATAAATTAATCTAAAGTAATGTAAGATTTAAACAATGAACCAGCTATTCTAAAGCATTATGATAAATATTCAATATACCTTTGCGAAATATGGCAGACCTTTGTAATTAATTCCGGAACTTTTTAGCGATATCTATAAATTATTTTATGTAAAATTTCAATTTTTATAGAAAAATAATGTTATGTTACGCTTCTCAAAGTCAACAGAATTTTATGTGAGTAACATTTATACATTTCATTTTTTATTGGAAACAAGTTCACAATTACTCTAACTACATAAACGCAATTAAAAATGATCGACGCAGTTCAACCATGACTATAAATCTATTTATATTAAAGAAACAAGCTGTGCACGCAGAATTTTAATATACTCGTTTAAGTACATCAATTTTGTCTGGAAGTCACAACTAAGGCAAATTTTATATATTACTTATTTTATAAATATGTTACGGCCAAAGTCCTAAATCGGCCAGTTCGCGAATTGGCCTGCCAATTCCCATTTTGACCAACGTTGCTGTACACTTACCGGCCAATTTCCGATCTTTTCTTGATTTCAGGCTTTGGCCGGCCAATTCACGAAGAGCCTTGGGACAATCGGTCAAAGTAGGAAGAAAGAAATCAAGAGCATATTGTTTTACACACATTTAAAAATTAAGTATTTAAAAATGAGAACTTCTGTGTATTGTTTTTTAAGTACAATTGTTTCAGAAACGAGTTAAAATATAAGTAACATCTCTAAGATAAAAATAAGCTTGTAAAATATTTAAAAAAATGATCTCGTGTAATTTCGTTCTCATATTAAAGCCACAATACGAATTATTCAGTGAACGTGCACTCAAGAGCCAAAGCATTATGATCTCCTGTCAATAACGAGTTGGCCCACCTTCGTCGCGCAATACAGCTTCAACCCGCCTTGACATGGATGCCACAAGTCTTTGGTAGATGGCCGGAGACAGATTGTACCAGATGTTTAAGCAACGGTCATGCAAATCCGAGATGTTGAGAATTGGTGGTCTTTGAACTCTGAGCTGCCGTCCCATGACAACCCCAATGTGTTCTATCGGATTGAGATCCGGTGAGTTAGGCGGCCAGGATATTAACTGGAATTCAGCATCATGTTCCTGGAACCACTCCAATACAATTTTAGCGTTGTGACACGGGGCGTTGTCCTGTTGGAACAGTCCATTTCCAGCTGGAAAAACAGAGGTCATGTAAGAGTGCAACTGGTCTGCAATGATGTTCAGATACTCTGTAGCATTCATGGTCTGCTCTACCACAACCACGGGTCCCAGAGACGCCCAAGAGAACGTCCCCCAAAGCATAATACCGCCACCAACGGTCTGCGTATGACCTACTGTACATTGAGGGAGCAACTGTTCACCTGGAAGACGGCGTATCCTGACACGGCCATCCGCGTTATGGATGACAAACCGTGATTCATCTGACCAGGTAACTATCTCCCACTGATCCATGGATCAGACGCGATGTTCCCGGGCCCAGCGCAGGCGCAGTTGGCGATGACACTTGGTCAGCAAAGGCACACGAGCGGGACGTTTGCTGCGTAGCCCCATATCCAACAGTATCTGCTGAACAGTGTGCTCCGATATTATTCTACTTGGCCCTGCATTGTATTGGGCTGTCGGCTGAGCCACTGTCTGGCTTCGGTTTTGCTTCACTATGCGAGACAGTCTCCGACGACCTTTTTTTTGATAGCGTGTGGACGTCCAACACCATGTCGTCTACTGCTGGTTTCACCGCCATTCATCCACTTAGCATAAGTACTAACAACTGTAGATCGCGAACAAACCACGAGTCGTGCAGTTTCGGAAATACTTGTTGCGAGCCTTCGAGCCATTACAATCTGCCATCTATCAAAGTCGCTTAGATCCGCAGCCTTTCCCATCACACACAGAAGTAAGTGAAAGAATGATTCTTCAGACTCTCCAGCAGCAGTTAAATACCACTTCCTGATAACGTGCCTTCCACGTCATCCAGGCGAGTTCATTGCAAAATGTAAGGGTGGTCATAATGTTTTGGCTCTTGAGTGTATATGCTATATCAACGTGATAGCGTGAAGAAGATTAAAATTATGCTCTTCAAAATGACTAACGGTCAATCTACCATTATCACATTGGTCTTTGGCCAAGGATTCCCTACCACTTCGCGAATGCCAGCCAAAGTAGAATATACAACATTAATTGCAAGTACTTCGGACTTTGGCCAAACTTCTAGGCCAATACACGAATTGGCGATCCAATTCACGAACTGGCTGGGGAAAAAAAACTTCAGACTTTGGCCGTAACATATATACTTCTTTCTATTACTTTCAACTTAATTAGTTGGTACATTATTAATATATAATATGATAACATATTTAGATCTAATGCGTCATAGATGAAATATTATTTACATATTATATTTGGAATACTATTATTTATACATAACACCACAACTTATACTATTACACACAATATCGTAAACAACTTTGATAGAATACAACTTAAGCGCGACTCATTGACTCTAGTTCGTTAACTTATTTATTGTTGGTTTGTATATGTTGGCTTGTGTGGTTACCTTATTTACATTTAGCATTACACATATTATAGATACTTAGTATATTTCTGAATGTTTTGGAAGATTAAAAAAAGTTGGCTTTTTGGGGCATTTAAATTATTATAACTCGGAATTAGTTTAAAAGTACAATATTCACCCACACGCCCATCAAAGAGCAATTATATTCTATTCTCGTAGCTAAGGTTTGATTAAATTTTCCTTTTTGCAATTTGTGTTTTCAGAGAACTGTTTGGCGTCGTGTCAAAGATGCCGAATGAAGTTCACTGTTAGTGACGACAGCACGGTGTTTTGACTTGATGTATTTTCGCTACGGGGAAAAGATATTCACAACAGGCAAATTGCTCCGAAAACAGGTGATGGGCGGAAGGTTTCTTTGAAAAATGGAATAATTTTATTCTGATCGAATACTCTTATAAGTCGATCTTTAATGAACGTTAAAGGCTTATTCATTCAAGTATAGCAACAAAAAAGTTAATTTCAGAAATTTAAACACATCAGAAGTAGTCTGAAAAGATAAAAGCCTAACTAGATTTAAATGTTGAAATATAATAAATTGCTACGTTTTGTATATCTTAGGATCAAATGCATGTATTTTATTATTACGGAGACATACAATTGGAGAAAAAAACTATTCGGTGATTAATAAGTTTGTATTTTTTTTAATTTATTCTATTTATAAATTGTATTTATATTCAAATTCTTTTAATGCAATCATATATATTTTAATTATCTTTAAAACAATCACCGAATTTTTTTGTTGTATTACATAAAAATGAATATTATGAATAAAACTAATTAATATTCGTTTCATTCTATCGTGTTTTCAATGACAAATCGAGAAATTAAATATTTGATTTGTAGTAAAAAAACATTCATTGTTAACATTTAAAAAATATTTTTTCCTCCTCAAATACATATTTTTAATTAAATAACTTACATTGCAGACGATTGTTTTAAAACAATTTAGCCCAACAGTATAATTTTCAAAAATGTTTTTCTACAATAATGAAAAATATCGTTTTCATATTTTACCGTGCTAATCCAAAGATAAACATATACAAAAAATATTTATTTAGGATTCGTTAGAACAGTACTTCATTTTTCAAAAGAATATCTAACTTAAATTGAACATTTAATGTGTGCCCACTCTTATTTTCCTTGATTATTTTTAATTAAACATATAATGACACTCAAGGTTAAAATAAATCCATTATCAAATGCAGTAGTTCAAATAAATGTTTCTTTGATTCTTAATTTCTTTAATACGTATTAAAAATGAAAGTCATTTGTAAACGAGTCTTTTGTTTATAATTTAAACAAATTACCCGTGTAATGCTAATAGTCAAGCAAATCATCATTAAAAACGTATTAAAATGTTTATCTTTAAAAGACGCCATTAACACAAAAAAAGAATGTCCTTTCAACCCGGTATTAAGTAACCACTTCAAAAGTAATTAAATATCGTTTCGTTAATTTACGTAAAATTTTGATTCGCTTTATTTTTCTCAGTAATGTTTCGTTACGAGAATGGAATTTTTTTTAAAAAAAGCATTATAAACTTCTAGTTTTATTTACTTAGCTTAAATGAAATATATTAAATTTTAATGTTAACTCTACAACATTAGATCTTGTTCTATGAACCTAATTACATAAATTATTCTTTTAAATTTTCGTTTCACATTATACTTTCTGTAATTATAATGTATGAATAAAATCTGTACTATATAATAATTCAGAAAAATTGACATAATATTTTGAATTACAGTAATTTATGAGTTACTGAAAACTACGTTAATTTCAAAATAATCTTTTGTAAATGAATTTCTATACATACATGAATGAAAGAATCTAATATTTGACAAAAAATATATAAACACAAGGACAAATATTAACATAAATCTGACTTTTTTAAAGTAGTAAACAATCAGATTAAATTATTTTTTTCAACTTTCCAAACTTTTCTGAAAACGTTTCGAAAAATTCCAAATCGTAAACTTCCTGAAATTTGTTCCTCAGAAACCAACGATTAAATACAAAAAATGATTGTACACACAAAAGATTGAACACAAAGGGAAAAGTTTCCTATCTCCATTTTTAAAAGTTAAGTAATATTTAAATATTTATAATTAAATACGTATACCTAATATCTTGTTAGAAATTCTTTTAGAAACAGGTCTATCGTTAGTAAAATAAATTTACATATGCAAGATTTTTTTTTAAATATAAAAAAAGAAAGTACAGATAATTATTTCAATCATATTTTTCTTTTGAAAACTTTTCAGCAATCACAATATTACACTTATATTTAAAAGTAAATTTTTCTATTAAAATTTAATGTAAGCCACATTTCGCTACCAAATAACAAATTATCCAGAATGAATGATCTTAAATGTCTTGGAAACTGTACTTAAGAATTCTTCAAAAACATACAAAATTATAATAAAAAATATACATTTCCAGAAGTTTGAAAAAAACAACAAACCATTTGTTTATTCTTCTTATGATCAGAGTTTGATATTTACTTTAAGTAACATATCATAAATCGCGCGCGCGAATAATATGAATTTTAAAACTTTAAATATAAACGAAATATTCGCGAAGCATCGTTAACACATAAATGAGTGAATTCTTGGAAATCAAACGAAGTATTTCAAATTATAAATAACATACGTTTCTTAAGTAAGAATACAAGAAAAAACAAGGATGTCCATCGAAATGTTTGACATTGCTCAGGATATTTAAAATTACTTGTTTCAATTTAAAATGTTTTCAAATAAGGAAAAATATTTTTACATGTTTACTACATACCGATTGAAAAGCTAAATTTCACGACATTACAATTCAATTATATCGAACTTTAATAAATAAAAAAATTACTATTTTAAAAAATTGCTACATTCTTCGAAATTTTGTCATTCTGTGTGATTAAATAACTAAAAAACAAAACAATATGACATCAATAAAACTTCACAATTTTGAACGTCGTAAAAAAAATTTAGGAATTATTTAAAATCAAATTCAAAAATAATATCGTAAAAATAGCGTTAGCATCCTTTTTTTATTCATGAAATTTAATTTGTAAATAGAACTGAAACTGAAACTAAATGCTTAGAAAAGTTAAACAACGAAAGAAAAAAATATATCGTTTTCTTTAACGATGAATTTTTCTTTAAATCAATTTTATAATATTTTTACAAAGGTAAAGAAATAAATAACAGAAAACATTAGTAAAAAAATAACTTCCTCGTCAAAAATATATATAAAAATAAATCTTACATAATATGAAAATCAATATTAAAAACTTTATCAAATGGAAGAAAAGAAAGTTTTAACAATAAATATCTAGATTAAATACTCTTCGCAATTTCAAACTTATTAATTTTTTGACGAGAGATAAATATAATAACAAGGATTTATTTTTTTTCCGTCGACATTCAATCTAATTTCTACATTCTCAGAAAAATAAACTTATCCATCGCTAAAAGAGAGAGGAAAACACATTTAAACTTAAATGAATCAAAAACACTTTGATAAAGAGCCAAATCGTTTGCAGTTTAAATATATGAATAAATAAAGAACGAAAAAACATCGTACTCACCTGTGGGTACAAACACTATCGTCTGCGAATGAAACGAAATGAAATAAATAAATCAAAACGGGAAGAGAGAAATGAAAAAAAGAAAAGAAAACGCGCCGAACAGTAGCTATAAAAAGATCGAAAAAGTCACAAGGAAGTTTTATTTAAAGAGGCTGGTTTACTGTTGCAAAAGGTAGGGGTCCCAGGTTGAAAGTCGTCCGGAGGTACAAACAGTAATCGTTTGTGCCGCTTTCACACTGGGCCAAGTTCAGAACCATGCGACTATTTTGTAGATTCTCTCACAGCGCCCTCTGCCGGCTAACAGGTAGCAAAGAAAACGGCGATTTTAATAAAACTGTTGCGTAATCAGTTAGCGCTTGGCAGGGAAGCGCCCGTAACAGGGGAAAGATTCACTCAAACTTTAGTCTGCTTGAATCTACTTAATGTTTTAATTACACACTTTTCGCACGGTTGAAGGGGTGTTTCAACGGATGGCGGCGAGAAACAAAACGTTTACTGACAGTGGCGCTGCGTTTGGGAATGTAATTTCGGCGGCACTGTTCGAGACTTTCGGTTTTGACGGTTCGTTCGAGCGTTGAGGGAGTGAATGCGGGATTGGGAACGTTTTGCTGATTTTTCTCTCTGCTTTTCGCTTTGTGTTCCGCAGTGAAAACACTTTAAAGAAGGATATGGGAATTAGTCCTGATGGGTTTGTTCTAAATTCACTTGTAAGCAGTTCTCGATAAGACGGGTTTTGTTCTAAGTAGTCCATAAGAATTAACGGGTGTTTGGTTTAACTTGACGTGTATTCTAGGGATTGTACTTAGTGGAATAATTAAAATATGCAGCGCGCTGTCAAACATACTGTAAAAGATAAGTTGCTAAAATAGGAATAATTACGTTATAATGCAAATAAATAAATACGATAATAACATTGTATTGATGAATAAATGTATCAGTACTAATTATTTCCAAAATATGATCAAATAAATGTGTATACTAGAAGTAAGTGATAATAAAATGTAATGCAATAAAGTTAAAAAAAACATCTTTCTCTTAAAATAGAAGAGAAAAAATACATTTCACTATTGTAATGCTAAAGTACTGTTTTCAGAAGCGTAATAAAGATAAATGATGTTCCATTTTTTTAAAAGAAGTTTATGGTATTTTTCAACTAAAGTGACCTTTATATTGACTTCTTATAGTATTGTTAACATCGTACTTTGAAGCTAATGGGCGGTGGGGGAGAGTTTTGTTTATATTACAATATGAAGTTACACGAGGAAGTTTCGCGGAGTACTTCTTAATTTTGAACTACAGTCAAGTGATGAGGACGATCCCTGAGATGACCATCCCCTCTCTTAGCTTCCACACCACACCAACGGGAGGACATTTGATTTTCAATAGATTTAACGAGCTGCTGCCCCTTCTGCACTGAAGGTCCTTAGAGGCACTGGGCTCGAACTCATGACATACCAGCTACGAGTCCGTGGGTTTCACCACTAGGCTACCGCGGTAACCTCGTAATATTGAGCTCAATCTATTGACGCGAATGACGTCTGAGAGAATATCCTGTTCTCCAGACTTTCACAATAAAGTGAGGATTTTTTGAGCTTCGTATGATTCTATGCATGACGGGACTTAAGTGCTATCAGAGCCTAACCAATGAATGAATGAGAGAGAGTTGGATTTTCGTCGCATTATAAAGCTGCACGAGGGCAAATGGCAATGGAACTCGCAATTTTG
The DNA here is from genome assembly GCA_019973975.1 of Trichonephila clavata. Lineage (NCBI taxonomy): Eukaryota > Metazoa > Arthropoda > Arachnida > Araneae > Nephilidae > Trichonephila > Trichonephila clavata. Next base: position 25,140 of record BMAO01027551.1, on the reverse strand, counting down.
AACCACGCTCAAGAGAGAAAACGATACCTGAGCTGGCACTCCTTCTCCTAACTTCCTCACCACACCAACTGGAGGAAGATTTGAACCGCGACATATTTAACATACATAGGCCGTTTCTGCACGACGCGTCTTCGGAGGCAATAGGCTCGAACTCATGACATGCCAGCCACGAGTTCGTGACTCTGACCACTAGGCTGCTACGGCCACGAGCCGAATCTATGACCGAAAGAAACTGTTCCACAGACATAAGTTCAAAGCCATGATTACTCGACTACAGCGCTTTATTAATTGCCTAAATAGTGAACTCTTACCACAATTAAAATTACTCTTGATGATTAATTTTAGATGTAACACAGGAATGTTACAAAAGAGTACTTTTTTTAAGAAATGTACCATTATTTAAAATACAATTTTTTAGGTTACATTCCAAAAACGGCAATTATATAGATTTCAATGTCCTTTGTTAATGTTTTGATTCAGAGATAAGTCATAAAGCAGCGTTTTTCAAATTATAGAGCGCACTGTCTTAGGGGCGGTGATAGCCCTGCAAGGCGGGGGGGAGGCAAAAGTGAGTATATTGAAAAGTAGAAAATAAAAGATTTAAAATAATTATTATTTTACTGAAGCAAAACAAAATACACTCTAACATAATTGAAAATAGAGACTTATTTACACTTATATAATACACTTATAAATGTATCAGTGGTGCAAATGTATTTTATAATTAGATTAACAATACCGAGTTAAGAACAAGTTTAATAATTACCAGAGACCCCATGGGCTTCTCACATATAAAATTATGTACAATTTATAACATTTACCTTTATACTTTGTGGGTTAGTAATTAATCCATTAACAGTTGGTTAAAAGTTACACAATTCGCTCCCCAACGCCAAACGTTTTCTACGTAGGCGCGGGTATGTGATGTATTAGGGTTAGGGAAAGAAAGGGAACAAATAAGCAAAGCAAATCCTATGAAAATATTCTTCGTCCTTCGTAAACAATACCAAAGTCCTTTTACAGCATTCCAAAACCTTCGGAAAAGTTTTATAGATAGCAGTGCACAGAAAAGATTGTATTTCGGAAAGACGTATATATACGTCTGGGGAAATTAACGCTTTTCGTCTATATACGCCGTTAGCACTTAAGAGGATAAAGTCGAATTGTAGCTTTAGCATTTAAGTATAGTATTATTGAGTTCAATACATTGTTATTGTATGGAGGGGAATGCGGTGAAATTATGATTGAATATATTAAATCGCAAATATTGCATGTTTGAGAAGCGCTGTTATAAAGCAATTATTTGAATGACGGAAATAGAATATTCGCATAAATACTGTATTTCATGTACATCGTGAAACAGAGCATTATTTGAAAATAGTCCTAAGCCTATTTAAATACATTCAAAGAAATATTTTTATTTTTAAAATAAAATATATATGAAATATCAAAGATGTTATAATTGCATTCATTCCGGTATTGTATTTCTTATAAGCAAAAAAATTTATAACACTGTTAAATAATATTAAAATATCATAGTCGCCCATCCGGTATAGTGGTTAGCGACGCTGTGTCGTAGTGCCTGGGTTCGAATCCCGGAGAAGGCATGGATGTTTGTAAATGTATAGTACCCCTTCGCGGCATGGGGTACTCTAAATAGCCGTCGAGCCGCAAGTCCTCTCGTGAGGTTGGTGGAAGGGGAAGAGAGGTGGGAGGCTTCTGACCACTCCCAGGATGTTCTCCATCGAAATTGGGGTGGAACCGAGCCAAATCGTACTGTCACCTGCATGGTGCTTAAAGCTACGGCTAACGACAGGCGTACAATCTAGCCCAATGCCATGATGAATTTCGTGGGCCTCGATCTGACTACGTCAGACAGGTGGCATTAGTAACAACAAGAAAATATCATAAACACAAAGGCTTCCAATTTTTAATGGATCTAAAACTCTACATAAGACATAAATTTTTTTGGTTTTCTAATTAATTTAGCAAATGTAAGCAGTTAAAAGTATTATTTAAAGAAATTAAAAGTATAATATTCCAATATACATTGTAATACTAATCCTTTATACGAATATATAATACAAAGCTTGGTTGATGGCAATCTGAGTTTTTTTTATACTTCATTAAAGAATCAAGTTAAACGGAATGGCGTCAAATAGGTTTTTAAGACAATGTAATTAAAAATACAATTTTTAAGCTGTTTTTTTTTTTGTAATTAGTAACTATATTTTCTGAAATGTTTTAGCAGGTTTACAAAAAGGATAATACTTGAATATTTTTTTTAAAAAAAATGCTATACATTAACAAAGAAAGAAAACGAATAAAACAACTGTCTAAAATTGAATATGTGTTATTAGCTGCGTATTTAAGCAATATAGCTTTATGCAAGGGAGATTCCCACAATTTCCAAAGACAAAAACATTTTCGAATGAAATAGAGAAGTTGTCATCAACTTGTATAACTCCACAACCACTAAACTTTATATTTAGTGAACCACTAATGACATGGGCAACTATATAACTATGTTGCCACTTATTTACGTCGTAATTTATACCAAGTGTCCGAAAAGAACGATTACATTTCTAAAGATAGTGCTTTTTTTAAAAAACCTTTTTCGAGACAGAATTAATTAAAATAATTTCTGTTTTATATTCAGATTATATTCTTAATTTGATTCTCTCTGAAAGTAAAAATCAATTTGAACCAGCCATTATTTTACAATTTTTAAAAAAAATTAAGAACTTTTGAAGTTTTTTTTTTCAAATTTTTTTATAAAATGTTCAATTTTTAAAAATATTTTGGCTTTTAAGAGATTTATATTTCTTAAATTATTGCGAACAACAGTTAGTATGGATTTGAAAATCTATTCCCTTGTTTATTTTTATAATAATTATTTTTCTAGGTAAACTTGGAAAAAACACGAAACTTTTTAAAATATTAATTTTAGCATATTTTTAAAAAAATAACTAGAGATTTCAGACTTAAAACCATACTTATTTAGATATACCATAAGTGTGGGATTATATACAAAAAATTTCAAGACTCTTTCTTGAACTGAAAAAAAAGCCTTAAGGATTAGAAAACACTTATATCTTTAAAATTAAAAATTTAAAAAAAGGTGTTTAAAGTTTTAAAAGGCATAAAACTAAAACTTATAATGCCCATAAAGCTCTAATTTTTTAATATTTTATTTTCCAATGTATGTTCTACATAGAAACACTACTTTTATTAAATATGACTGAAAACATTTTTTTTAATTAAAAAACTATTTTTGTATAATATTGATTAGAAAATTTAGTGGGTATCCTAGTGGTTAGAGCATCGGACTCCAGACCGGAAAGCCTGGGTTTGATGCCGATGCCACCAAATACACTCCGAGTACACACGGAGTACGTGCTCTTTAAATCAGTAAGTCCGAATGGTGTCGCTATCTATCGTATTGTACCTAGCAAAATCGTACTGTCACCTCCACGGGGCGCAAAGCTTAGGCTAACGACGGGCGTACAATCTAGCCCGATGCCATTATGAATTTCGTGGGCCTCGATCTGACTACATTCAGACAGGTTGCATAAGCAACAACAATAACAACGGAAAATTTATTACGACGACAGGTTATTTTATTCAATCTTAACCTAATATTTTCAAAAAACGTTTTGAAACATAAAGCATATGTCCAAAATAATAATGCCAACTTAAGCTAAAAATCACTAGGTTTGTGCATAGAAATTTTTTTCTTCAGTATTAAGTTGGGGCAGTTTAGCAGTCTGAGTTTTTGTTCCGCAACTTTAAAATACTAAAATAAAGTACTACAATATTTTTACTATAATGTAGTTTGGTACAACATGGAAATATGTAGTTTTATTTGTAATACTTGTATTCAGAAATATAATTGCAGCATTAGCTGAATTTTAGATACATCATTTTCACTAGTATCCCATCTCTGGAAACTATTGTTTCTCATAGCAACCAGAGAACTCTTTGACCATGGAATTTTCTCAAAAGAAATAGTTAATGATAAAGCTTCTAAGATATAAAACCCGTTTTTTAAAACAAAAATTGACCTTGAAATCAGTTTTATTTTAGTAATTATGAGAACTTAAGAAAAAAACTCAAAAGATAATCCAGCAGAAATTATTTTAGTAATGAAAATTGAAATTAATAACAACTTCAAACGAAAATAGTTGATTGTGCTCAAAAGTATTTTTAATTAAATCCATTTAAGAGTGGAAAAATGCTTAAAAACGAAACTGAAACCAAAACCAAAGCTCAAAAATCTTCAAATGTCTTAAAAACCAATTCGTCAACAGATCTGAAATTTTGTGGCAAGCTTCTTAACGATATAAGCCACAAGAAAATGCAAAAAAAAAAGTTGTTTCAGTATTTTAGAAATTTGTAGGGTACTGTATAGCATTAATTACATAAAAAAATCTAATAAAGTTATTCACTTATACCAATAAAGTTATTCACTTATACCAATAAAGTTATTCACTTTTTTTACAATGATTTATTACACGATTTCAAAGGGTGCAACATTAGTTGCGCTTAAAACATCGAGTCTACACGAGATTTCAAGCCAATTTCTGTGAAGCATTGTAGTATCAACACTCTGAATTACCCCTGTAATTGGAATTTTCAGTTCATCATCACCACTAATTGAAGATTCGTAAACAATGTTTTTCACATATCCGAACCAGTTGAAGTTTGAAGGTGATATTTCTAGAGATCTGGGTGGCCACACTATTGGACTTCATTTCCCGGAGAACTTTTTCTCACGAACAAACTCCAGTCTGGAAGGGGGCCTATTCACTCTGTATATGTGTTGCAGATTTAAATTCGATAAGCCATGCTACAGCTTCCGCTTGTTCTTGCGGTGAAACCATTTCGAAACGAGAATGCTGGTAAAAGGGAACGCTGCGCCATCTAGTTTGCATGTCGTTAAACAGAAACTTTAATCTTTTCTTTATGGAGCAAAAAAAACTGTAAGGAAAAATCTTTGGTTTTTTAAAATTAATTTTTGAAAATATAGTCATATCTTTTGGACACCTTATATTTCCTTTTCATTGAAAAGAAACTACATAAAAAGCGAGGAAAAAACCGTCTACACAAGGCAATATCAAGAAATTAAAGTTTTATGCCATAATTCATGATGGTTGACAATTCGGCCTTTGAAATGTGTGTTGTAGCCTATTGGTTATGGTCAGGAAATCCTGCTCAACGTGTCACGGGTTCTAATCCAGATGCCACTAAAGAGCCAAGTCGTAGAGGGAGCTGATGCACTTAAATCTCTCATGCCCCAAAGTCCTCCCATTGAAGTAGTGGGGTAGTTTAGAGGAGGGTGTCAACTCAGATGTCCACCTCGTCACTCTACGAAGGTTCATAATTAAGTGACCGTCGCACATAGCACACGTTTCGCTGTATAGTGTGACGTTAAAAAACTCCCATTCACTTTCAAATGTCGCTAGATGTACCAGCAAAAGTAGCTGAATTGAGAAGGATTTCATTCAAAGTAGTAGCTAAAATTAATTTAAAAAATATAATCCATATTCTATAGGACGTCTTGTTATTCGTCAGTTTGAATTTGAAATATCAAAATAGCAAACCAATTTATCTGTGGACCAACAAATGTTTTTCACAGACCATTAGTGGTACGTAGATCACTAGTTAGTGACCGTCGGAATAGAGGATGTTGGACACGGTACATAGGTTCTTATTTCTCTGCATATACTTCGGCATAGGTTACAATAAATTTTTATTAAAACTTAAAGAAAATACAATAGCGAGTGAGTGCTTTTTTAACGCTAGTGCTATAAAGCAATACAAGGGCTATTGGTAACTGTCCTCGAAATTTGGAGCCATGGTTAAGTGACAAGGAAAATACCTGAACTGCCACCACCTCTCCCAAATTTCAAACCACACCAATGGCAGGACTTTAAACCTTGAAAGAACGCCCCATTCAACACGGTGGGTTTTTAGTGGCACTCAAAATGTAATAGCAATAACGCACCAGGAGAGTCTTTGGTATTTTCCAAACCATATTAGTTCTTTGTTACATAAAGGCATGACGGGAAGGATTTTGAAACTCACGAATCTTCGTAAAGAGTTGTTATTTGAATATTTCAACAAAAAAAAGGCAGAGATTCGTTTAATTATTATTTTTTCCCTTTACATACAAATAAATGAGTCACACCAACATTGATTCAATGTTGAACTAATTTACTCTTAAACAAACTGTTATCCAACGAAAGACGCGATAAAAAATTAGCAAACTGAATCAAAATTTATGAAAAGTATTTAAATTTGATTTTTTTAACATTATTCATAACTAAATGCGTCTGTTCGGTTGCTCGCATTTCATGAAATCATAAGTAATGTAAATTGAAAATGTAAAAAGTAAACCCTTGTAAGAAATTCTGCTTTCAAAAATTAATTGATAATCAAAGAAACACTATTTGATACAAAAGCCTCACCATATGAAGTACTCTTTTTTCTTTCTAATGAGGCGGAATTGGAAAAAAAAACATTAAAGACTTTTTTTAGTACATTCCCCGGGAGTGGTATCACTTTTTAATGCAACCCTTATAGGTGGAATATCAATTGCCGCAATGTAGTTTTGAAGCTCAATCTTCTTCCTATAGGAAAGCACCTTAGCTTTGACAATGCTAAATTACGCTAGGAAATGAATTTTGACGAGAGCACCCAAACCATACAGGGATATTTAACAAGCCTCATACTCATACAACGCAAATCCACCGACTTGAGACAGGATCTAACCAGCAATCTTGGGATTGAAAATCCAGCGTCTAACTAACTACGCAACTCAACCCGTATGAAGGAACGACAGTTGTGATCTTTATAAAAGAGCATCACTATAACCACAGAAATGCAAGGAATAGGAAAAGGGGATATATAATTCGAGAAAAAGAGATAGCTGAGATAAGTAGACAAGATAAGTAGAAAAGATGAGAAGGGAGAATAAGGGAGGCAACTAAGTGGAAAATTACGGAAAATAGACATGATGAATAAGTAGCTCAATGGAGGATTCGTAAGTGAAACTTACCAGATGAGATTCGGAAAGGGAGAGAGAATCCGAGTCTAGCAGCTAGAAGATCGATTACAGATTGCAAGAGCGTGAATAAATATTTTTTTATTATATTTCTTTCATAAATATTCGTTAAGTAAACAGCTGCAGTTTATATTTTTTAGATTTTTCAATATTTGAAGGAAGTAATTTAGTTTAATCCCTTCTCTGATTTCCCCGAACTGAGCTCAGGCAGGAGAAACGTTACTTCCTGGCTCATCCCGAGTGTAGCTCGGGCAATGTGAAAAAATTTATACTGTGCAATAGGTCTTTCCCGAATTATTTCCCATGTGCTTTTTATGGTTTTGAATAATTGAAAAGTATCACTCGGGGAAATTTTCTGCAAAACACTCCTTTTCACGCTTGTCTGAAAGACCCTTTGTTGACTACATTCACCCAATAGAGAAGAAAACTAATCGAACACGACAATATATTATTTGCTGTTCAAAGAGAGACTGTTAAGAGAAGGTAAGAAGAGAAATAAGATTGTACTGTCCCAGAAAGCCAACTTTACAGGTAAATTACTCTCATTTATTTAAACAGATATTTTGCATTAATTTTAAGGAAATTTTCTATGTGAATGGTGCTATTATATTCAAAAGGTATGTTTGCTTTAAAATAAGCATAAAAAATGACATTTTTTGATCCATAATCCAGAAATAAAAAGATCCTGGAAGGAGTTAAACAGTGCCATGTACATTGATTATTATGACTCCTTAACATCCAAACACAACTTTAATCATCAACATATTGAAAAAACAACAATATAGATTTTCAGATATATATATTTACCTACGATACATAACGCAGATATACTGATGTATGCTCACTGATCTAATTGTTACTGAACGTAGCACTTTGAAGCTACAGGAAGGTTAATGATAACGGAACATTTGTTTGGTGACCAGTTCTAAGCTGGCATCCTGCTCACCAAATTTACACACCATATAGATTTCGAGGACTTGGAATCGCGATAAATTTAATTCGTATAAACCTCTGTACATGAAGAATCATCAATGGTTGTAATCACGAAGTCGTGACTGGCGTATCATGAGTTCGAGCCCATGTCCTATTGAGGACCCGCCATGTAGAGGGGCTGATGCACGTTAAATCTGTTGAGCTCAATGTCCTCCCGTTGGCTTAATGTGTTAGTTTGGAAAGGAGGTGCCAGCTCAGGAGTCATCTTCTCTACTTAACCGAGGTTCTAAAGTACGAGGTCCTTCGTCAATACCCCTCGTGTTGAATTTATAAAGTGTGACGTTAATAAATACTAACTTATTCAGTGGCATCCAATGTCTGCGGTAGCCTAATGATTAGAATTGAAGTGGCGCGCTTAACCGGAGGACAGATATTATGCATGCAGATATTTATGCATTTTTGTAATATTAAGAATTTGTATTTTATGTAAACTAATATTTATATTTATGCTTTGCATTTATATTGTAAATCTGGAAGCAATTTCCTTGTAATATTCTTCAGGTTACCGGATTGGCAACAGTCCGTATTATGGCATCAGAGTAGTTGCAATGTTTTTGACGTGAGCGCAGCTAAGCCTAATGGAATAAAAAAATTGTTCTTCGAATTCTTTCCGCAAATTTCTATACTTTAACGTTATAGAACGAAACGTTCCATAACAGAATCATGAAGTGGCTTGCCTATCATTTCTTATCTAACCCTAGTGCCACTGAAAATCCGCGGTGTAGTGAAACACATGCACGTTAAATCTAAGAGACTTAAGGTCCTTTCATTGTGATTGTATCTAAAGCGGGTGCCAGCTCAGTTGTTGTACTCAACATTTGACCGAGGCTCAAAATTATAAGGCCCTTCGCCAGCAGTGCTCGTGTTACTTTAGAGTACCACATTAATTAATACTCAGTCAGTGATACCTGGACTCGAACCCATGACTCAAAAATAATCCCTTGTAAGATTCGGGAACATGATACATATCCTTGAGAAGGACGTCTTAAGACTTCTTTAGCTTCTCGGCCCTTACACGAAAGTAGACCCTGAGCTCCTGCACAAATATAGGCCCCATCTGTGACACATAAAAGTAGATAGTGTATAGTATACGTTGCCAAATACTTTTAAGATCCCGAGACAAATAAATATGTATGACTTACAATTATATAAATGGACTCGACCGACTGCCGCCTTTAAATGAGCAATAATGGTGTACGGTGGTAGCCTAGGTCTCAGGGGCGTAGCTACCACCATGTCAGCTGTATCAATGATACTGGGTCCCCAAGATACAGATGTTCCAACATGTGTAACTGTAATTCCGGTAACAAGGCTCCCATATCTAATCAAGGGCCCCTAAAAAAGTTTGATACTGAACTAACTACTCCAGTGCAAGGTCTATATAAGGACTACGGTTATCTCATGTAACCAGTTGGCATATTATCCGAAATTCCTAGTTTTTCATAGAATACAACCGGAAATAAGATTTGACCGTTGAAATTATTTGAATCATGATCTTATTAAGGTTGAGTCAAGAACAAGATAAGGCCACCATTGTGACCTAAACCCTGATCCCAGTTGATCAATGCTTTAAGACGTTTCAGATCCTTTTCTCCATTTCTTTTGCATTTAATTTTATAGCCTAGTCTTACTTTAAGAGTTCCTTCATCCTAAATCTTTATAGTTGCATTTAAAGAATTTAAAAAACTGAACTAAAAACAAAAATATGGAAAATTTCTCAATTGCCTCTCAAATTTTTTTTCAAATTTCAGTGATTTATATCTATTTTTAACTCCTCAGAGGAAAAAGAACTGCAAATTTTTCTTATATCCTGAATTTTATTAGTACAGAGTGTCCTTATATTTACTAGACACACTACGTCTTAAGTCTTAAAAATAATATTGATATTTTCAATATGATTCAAAAAACAGGCACAAAAAGTTAGGTTTTCTCCCGGGAAATTTGTTTCAAACAAGTTTTATCTTCACTTGCATTGTATAATACTTAAACGAAGGGGAAAAAATATACAACTGAATACTGTAGGGAATTGAGTAGAAAATATATTTTCAAAGCACATCCTCACTCCAATTTCTGCTGAAAACGCCCTAGGCTCGAAACCAGTCTATAAGACTCGAGCGAAATCCTATTTTTAAAATCGACTATCCACTTTCGTCTCTAGAGTTCGGCTCCTATTGTATCTCATCATGGGACGCATCTATTACGAAATCATATTTTCCAATCATCTTAGTTCTCGTATGAGCGAAGCAATTGAAATATTTACAATATAAAACTATAAAAAGATATCAGTAATCATTCAACTAAAGAAATTTGTTTAAGGAGTCAATTTTCTGAGAGATATCTATAACTGATGTAACAAGTAAGAAATTCATCTCATGTACATTATTTTTTTTACTTAAGCAATACTGCGCGCATAAGTTCGAACAAATTACCATCGCATAATCAGAAGAAAATTATGTAACTAGAATAATTTGAAAGAAAGGTCAAATGTTTTATGTAAACTTCATTTTATTCAAAATAGTAAAACTCAATATGAGTTGTTCATTTTTATGTAAGTTAAAATACAAACACACACTAAGAGAAATGCACGAGAGAGTTCAGACACCAAACATTTTCGAATAAATTCAATAATAATATTATCATCTGTCCTTTTTTATATTTTTGCATTATGAAAAATATTAAAATATCGTTTGGTTTATCTTTCTTTTTTACTTCTGTAAGGTATCGATGTACTTGAAAATTAATCTATCATACATCTTGTGTATTAATCTATCTCGATGTATAATTATCCTGAGCACAATGCATGATGAGTATTAAGCATGTTCTTACGGTTGTCTCATACTTACACATAATTTTAACTTTTTGTTTTTAATAAATGTTCTTCATTTTTTAAAATAAATATTGTACTTTTCCTGTTATTCGATAGTTTAATAACTCAATACTTAGCCTCGTAAAAACTTCCCTACATAATGTATAAGATATAGGCTAGCTAGTAATAATAAGGAAATGATTTTCAAAAACTGATTATTTTTCAACATAGAATTGGTGAATTACTTCAGAATGTCACGCAACCGTTAAAAATATTCTATTCGACTTTTTACTGTATAAAAGATATTTTAAAGTGCAAAATAGAATCGAAAATAACAAAAGAATTAAGTGTTCGACAAAGTCATTTAGAAGTGATAAGATTCGTTGTTATAAAAATGATGAATAATCAACACATTGGAGAAATGTAATATTTTCTGCAAAATTCAGTCAGTACATTTCCTTTTCGTTTTCATCTGAAAAAGTATGACGAAGGCCGGTATCAGCTACGTAGTTTTTTTTTAAACTTTCAGGAGAACAATTATAAAAAATTCTACGAATTTTGGGTAATTAGGCCTTAATTTATATTAAAATAGTGTAACATTTTTTTAAATCTGCACGTTTAATAAGTTAATACTACTTCCTGTTCCATTACTTTATGATAAAAACTGTAATATTCGCTAGTAACGTGATCCTTTACACTATAATGGCGTTTCAATGGGAACTTGGTGAAATATTGGAGATAAGCCAAGTTAGCATCCTTTTTCGTGGTCAAGTTTAGTCACTTGGTAACCATTTTTGACGATTTGATGACCTTATGGATGCTTCTTGGAATTATTGGAGAAGTCCACGACGTCATAACTCATGATGTAAGCAGATTGTGCGAGAAATAAGGTGTAAGGTAGCCGCACAGTAGATAAATAGTGGTCGCTTCTTGAAACTGAAGTTCGTACTACTTAAGTTGTTGAAGTGTTCACTTCGGTTAGTTTGTCTAGGACCGACTGATTTCTTGCGGATAATCTTTATTGTTACATTCCCTGTATTTTTAGACACTGCCAGTTATGTCTGAGTGCTTTAGAAGATGTGAGAACCTTCTAGAACTTTTTGAACAAGTTTTACTGTTGTTTAGTATTTCTTCAAGTACTGATTTTGTCAATAAATTACATCGCTCTTCAAGAATTGTTTCGTCCTTTCGGAGTGATAATGAAAAATCCATGAACCCTTATCTAAGTATCAATATATGTGTGTGTTTGTGTGCGTGCATATGTGTGTGTGTGCATATATATATAAAGACAACTTAATCACTAATATATCTAGATAAGGAACAGCTAATTTAAAATTACTTAATTTTAACGGTTCTGTGATAGCTTGAAGAAAAATAGTAGATACTTCCCTTTGTAGGAATGCGTATGAACATAAAGAGTAGGTTATTTGGTATTTAAAAAGATCATAAAATAAACTTTTTACAAAAAATTTAATAATAAGCTAAAACATCTAGGGTATCAGAACCAACTTTCTTTTCATCAAGATAAAAATTCAAAGCTAGCAGTATCTTTATAAGTGTTTAATACAGTGTTTACGCTTCGGAAGTCAAAAACATATAACTCCATTCACACTATTTAGATACTATTGGCCACATTTAAAAGTGAGAACACAACCACTGAAAATTTTTAAAAAATTAAAAACAGTGATAACTTAAGAATGGAGAAACACCGATAAAAATGCTTCTGAATTCTACACATAGACATTTAAAAGTTATTATGAATACACACAAATGTCTTATGAAATATTTATTTCACAAAGTATTGTGAGCAATATTTTCCGATTTGTATTCTTTAATAAATTTTGTGAGATAATTTTTTGATTTTTCAAAAAATAAATTTCATTTTGTTTTTGTTATATAACACATTTCAAATATCTTTGTTATTATGAGAAGTATATATCACAAAATATCCTCTCAATGTCGAATATCAAATTTATTTTAGGTAGCGCATGGTTTCTCTTATATTAGAAAGTGCCCATTAACTTTTAAAAATAAATGTATTTACTTTCAGGATCCTTTAAGATCACGCCCTAATTTCAACTCCATGACAACACTAAAAATGCAACCCTTTCCCTCTTGCAAAAATGAATTCAGTTTGAAAAGTGTGGAATGGTACTTTCTAGAAAACATGTTTTGATTACTTAGACGATGTGGAGACTTTAAAAATACATATATAAATGTTAACTTTTATTTCTTTGGGGTTTTCTACTGGTTAACTGATGTAAATAAGTTTATTCCTTAAACGTGATTTAAATATATATAGAGGTAGAAATTCATTCTTTGTTTCTTCCAATTTTTGCTATGGATTGGAAAATCTTAAATTGATCGGATGCAAGGACAGAATAATTTTGGTAGATTTTATATATTGAGATAAATTATAGTTATATATATTAAGATAATTTTAATGTTAATGTGTGTGTCTAAAAACAATGGACCAATAATTTATTATTAATGATAATAATGAAATTAAATATTAGAATCCTTAATAAGAGAAAAAAAGCCAACGAATAAATTTATATTTGTGTGTGAGTGTTTATTCGTGTGTGTGCGTGTGTACTCGTGTGCGTGTTTGGGTGTGTGTGAGTGTGTACTCGTGTGCGTGTTTGGGTGTGTGTGCGTGTGTTCGTGTGTGTGTGCGTGTGTTCGTGTGTGTGTTCGTGTGTGTGTTCTTTCAAAAAGGTATGGTTTAGGAATAAAACTTTGAATTTCTGAAAGAAAAATCAAATTTGTGATAAACATTACTTAGAGAGACATCACAAGAAAAATCTTTGAATTCAACATAAAAAAATTATTAGAGGACAATTCTATTTATAATTATTGATTTACACTTTATACTTCTTTCATAGATATTAAAAATTAATTATTTAATAACTTTTTATTTATGGTTCGAGTTGGGTTAATGTATAATCTATTGTAACTACGATTATAGAAAATTTTAATTTTTTTCGAAGAAACACCGAACTGATGAATTTCATCACTTTCAATAATTTTTTAGTGTTTATTTTTGCTTTTCTCGACAAGAGTGCGTCAAACACTTTTAGCAGAGTTGTCAGCGAAAAGTTTGCAGATCAGGTTTTCTTAAAAATGCTTTGTTATTAATCCAAATCATAGTACTATTCAATGGATTAAAGAAGATACCATACTTATTCAAATCTAAGCCGCACCCCAAATTCTTAGCAAATTTTTGTGAAAAAGTTATAAGTAATGTAAAATGAATCGCGCGATATCTAATTTAACGGGGGGGGAATTAAAATTAAAACTAATAAAAAGTGAATAATTAGTTATTTTACGAGTATTATATGAACTTTTAAATAAATACATTGACTTGTAATTTTTCTAATTGTCCCATCCAACGACTGTTTTTCCCTTCGATTCTAGCTGCACCCGATTTTCAGTAGCACTAACATTGGAAATAAAAGTGCGACTTAGATTTGAGTAAATACTCAAAAAAATAATGTTGTTGAAATAAAATAAGTTTTAAACATACTTTTAAGATATGAAAAGTATTGCAGAAAATATAACCTCACTTACCTCATTCTCCCATTCTCATCTCTAACTGACCAAAACATGTCAATAAACTGTCAGTGCAATTGAGTATCAAAAACCTGTTTTTATCTGTATTCAAAGTATTGCCAAACACTGTGAACTAAATACACACGGAGTCATTTTAGATTCGATTCAACCTGAGATCATAGTATTGAATTGGAAAAATGTCCTGGACTCTACTATCCCCGGATTCAAAAATAAATTTATTGTTAAGTTTTTACAAAATATCAAACAATTTTCTTAGATGACTTGTCGCAAATTTAATATATATTTTCTCCCTATCAGTAATTCTTATTTAGCGTCAGTATCGCTTTAATTTTAACAGTTCTAATTTGTTAATGGAATGCTTAATAAAAGACCTAATTTATAGAAAATGAAACTTTTGTCCTGGAAGTGAAGTATTACGTGGAAAAAATTTTTACAAATCAATTTATTGGAGAAAAAACCCCTATAAATCATCCTTATCTGACTCAAAGTGTTTTTAGAAAAAATGTAAACATTATTTTACTTTCTCAATGAATGAAATTCATTTGAACAAAGTTCAGAATATTAAAAAAAATATATCAGAAAAAAATAATTAATATTTTTTTTTATTTCTTAAAGTTATGTTAGTTTGAAAAATTTGAAGCTTTAAAACAGCAAAGTTGTATTTACATGATTGGAAAAATGGATTTCAACAAGCAATGGAATATATAATATATCCTCGAGACTCCATCTGTAAATTCAAAACCTCATATTTATTTTTGTGCGGAAAAAAAACCTTTAAATAACTATACAAAACAAATCCATCAAAATAATATCAGGTAATGATATTAATAAAATCTTTGCTGATTTCTCTCCCTCTCTCTTTCTTATAACATACCGAGAATGAAGCTAAATTTAATTTGAGGGAAAATGTCGGAAGATCAGCAATTTAAAATTGCTAGTGACCATTATATAAACATTAAATTATTTACAAATTCTGAATTAGTTCTGAATCACTTTTACACTGCATCAGCTCACTTCTTTAGTATACGGTTCAATCCGAGTGCTAGATCTTTTTTTTACTTTACTGTCTTTGTAAACACGGCTTCATAACCGGGTACCTGTGATCTTTCTATTTTCGAACTTCTTTCTTGTATTCAATTCATTTTTCTTTTCTTCCGTCTAGACACAGATATTAAAACAAATGTTTGCGCAGTATAGCCGAAATCGCTCTTGCGCAATAAAAAATCAATCAATAATCACTTTTACACTGAGAAGCTGACATTAATATTTATACTTGTGTATTTTTCAAAAAGATTTATACTCAAAGCTATATTTTATCATATAGTTCCACATTTATCGACTCTTTTTATGGATAATCATGTCCTATACTTGTAAATTATTTATCTTATAAATCATAAGCAATATCTATTGAAAGAAATATACTGAGTTATCATAAAATACATGTACATGCATAGAAAACGGCATTGGTTAACTTTATCTACTAGTAAACTTGCCGTTCTACAAAAATAACACTAAAAGTGACGATTCAAGAAAGTTTCACTTAGTATTATTTTTCGATTATACGCCTAACTGCTGTGTCATGGATAATGGAATTCTGACTGACATGAATGTCTAAAAACAACACAAAGAGATTGAGGCCAGATAAAGGAAATGTCGAGGTCCTGATTTACTTAAGTACTTAAATAGACTGAAATGTCAACATTCGAAAGAATTGTAGACGAAAGACATTTGCGGTTAGGGACTTCTTGAAATCCGTAGGTAGAATCTTTGAAAGATGCTTGAGGATAAGTGGTTTAACGGTGACGCGTCTAACTGTTCCAAAAACTAACATGCCATAGATCACAGAATTAGGAGGGCTTAGAAGAGAAAAATAAGCATATTTAAGGTAGATAAATTACATTGCATGTTAAATAAATATGTTGATTTTCTACTATTTCAGTAAAGAAACTCTTTAGTCAATTATGCATATATCTTTTTATTTATGCAAAGCAATTTTCAAACTGGAAAGCACTTGATAATTGCTCTGTGTGGAAGCAAATGAAGAGAAAGAGGTATTTTGGTTTTATGCATTTAAACAGTAAAGCGCGTGAAACGAGGGTATTCGGACCAATTTTTAAGAAAAAGTCAAGCAATCTGAGTAGTAAGTAAAATTATTTAATATTTTAATATTAAAAATTTTATTAAACGACATCGAGAGAGTACCATGTTGCTTAAAATTTTAGAGATACTCGCTATAAAGAAGTAATCCTCTTTTGCTTAGAGGGGTAAAAAAGAGAAAACACCGAAAACTCACCATTATTTTCGTAGTTAAAAATTACATGTAAAATTCGCAAATGGATACTTTCGCCTTTTTTTAAATTTTTTAAAGAATGAGAATAAAAGTGTCATTCTGTAAATTTAAAAAGTACTGCGTCAGAAATGTATGTATAATGTATACATACATTTCTGAGATTGAAAACTATTTAAAAATAAACAAAAATACAGTGAAGCTTTTCAGCGGTATTTCAAAAAAAAAAGTCACACAATTTATCTACTTTGTTTTTACACACCGTTATTTTTTTTGTTTTAAGACCTTACTATAATATTTTTAAAAAATGATTCTTAAAAGTTTATTAGACTTCTTAAATGGTACAAAAAGCGTAATTCCGCAATTTTTGCTCCATTTTAATTTACAATGCATCGCACTGTGAAGCAACACAAGGGTTTTTGGTGGCAAACTTGAAAATCGGAACCACAGTCAACTGATGTGGACAACACTTGTGTGTGTGTGTTTGTGTGTGTGTGTGAGTGTGTGTGTGTGTGTGTGTGTGTGTGTGTGTGTGTGTGTGTGTGTGTGTGGTGTGTGTGTGTGTGAGAGAGAGAGAGAGAGAGAGATGGCACTCACTTTCTAACCTTTCACACCACACTAACAGCCTCGAGATATTTAACGCGCATCATCCCATCTATATGGCGTATCTTCAGGAGCACTAGACCTCAAGCCAGCGACTCTGAACAAAGCTTGCCACGAGTTTGTGACCATGACCACTTGGTACTACAATTTTAGTTCGAGAAAGTGCATTAACAATATCAAAAAGAGTATCAATATTTAATTTCCAAAGCTAACTTGAGTTTAAGTTCGGAGAGTGGGGTGTGAACACAGGTCTCGTCCGTGTCACTTGACAGACACTCAGAATTGTTAGCTCTGGTGCCAGTGCCCCTCTTATGGTTTCAAAACACAATGACAGTAAACGAACAATCAAACAAGGTGCTTACCATAATGACTCATAGTATTTTAGTGCAGTAAATGTTTAGTGTCTTCTTTGGGTTATGCCATCTAAATACAACATCTGGCAACAAAGTTCGGTGAATGAAGGCAGAACGGAATATGGCAACAATGGCGAAAAAAAACGCTGCAAATGCGTAGCGGCAGATGTTGAACATCTACTTCCACCGTTGTTCAGTTGAGACTCATTTGCGCTCCTTGTAAGGCTTGTTTCACAAAGTTCGTGTTTAGTACTTTGGTTCTAAACTAAGAACAGGAAAATGAACAAACAAAAGATCTATAAAAATATTTTAAATCTTAGCGAGAGACCGAATGAAACTTATGCGATGCTGGTACGTGTTTATGAAAATCAAGCACTGTTCATGAAGCGTGTGTACGAGTGGTTCGCCCGTTTTCGAAAAACAGAGAAAGTGTTTCTGGCAACCCCCATAGCGGAAAACTGGCGACCTCCGTCAGTGACGAAACATTGAGAAAGCGAAAAAATTAATCACTAAAGATCGTCAATTAACTGTGTGCATAATAGCTGATGAACAGCAGATCTACCGTGAATCCATGCGACAAATAGTTACCCAGAATTTAGAGATAAGAAAAACGTGTTATCGATATTGACTATATTCCTAACCTCAAACGAAACGTGATGAGGCTTTTGAACTCCATCCTAAAAGCAGGCTTCTTGCAAAGTTTCCAGGACATGTATACTACATCTCAGTGGTGCATAGTTATGGGAGGTGACTATTTTGAAGGACAGTAAAAAATATTTCATCTACGTTAATGGGAAAGGACTATTTACTGAACTTTATTGCCAAAAATTGTACATGGAAACAATTTTTTTCAAAAAAAAAATTTTAAACCATAATGCTATTTTCCCTTTAAACGAGACATAGAACATACGTTGATAACGTTTGAAATAGATGTTCCTATTAGAGACCACTCACATCATGGATATCGCATGACCATGGCTCAAAATTACGAGGTCCATTGCCCATAGCCATAGTGTAGCTTCAAAGTGCAACGTCAGTAAAAATAAAATAAAACACACTGCATATATCTTCAAATTTAGACATGATTCACACACGAAATAAATATTTCCTTTTTATTAATGTATGATATCATTGTTAATGCCTTTATCACTATTATTATAAATATCTTGTTAACTTATAACGCAAATCAATTTCTAAACAGGACACAATTAATGCACTTGAATAAACTAATGATATATACTATTCTAAACTAATTTGCGTAAATGAGTCTGATAACAAAATAAGCATTTCCATCCCAAACATCTGTTTCATATATGTAAATGTACTTAAAACTAAGAAAAGCAACTTGTAGTCGTTGAGAAAGTATATTCACACAATGTTTCCCCTTATTTGTTAAATAAACTTATCAGCATATGCCCAGTTTTATTTCCACGTCAAACGAAGCATACAGATGAAGTTAAATCCCTTTTAATTCATTTATTTTATTGGTATTAACTTCAGTCAATAACTAATCGGCGATATTTAGAAAAATGTGTTTTCTCTCAAGTAATTATTTTAACTTGAAGTTTCTAGCTTGCTTTAATGATCGTGTTTCAAAAAGAATCGAAAGCATGTGGAATTAATTTGCAAATAGTTTCGTTATGGGAGTTAACAATATAGCATATACTCGTATAATGACAACAAGATGTTCGCTGCTAAAACTTTTCCTTAACTTATGTTATATTTATTTATTTAGTGTTGCAAATAACTTTCAAACTAATTAATTACTTAAATTTTTAAAGAAATTGACTTCCCTAAAATTTAAGTTTTTGAATTGTATACTAGTTACGAAAATAAATAAGACAAAGAAAAATAAAAAAAAAATTGCATAAAATTCATTTCAAGTTTTTTTAACGTTCATTTTTTAATTAAGGATATAATGAAATTATACGCTGTAGATAGTATAAACAACTTCACATATACTTTCCACACATAATACACGTGAAAAAAAATTATTTTGTGAAAGTCACGTAGTATACGTAAATAACAACTGTTTAAAAATGTCTACCAAACTTACTATTCAATCTTGCATCATTTTTATAACTGGACTGTTTTAGTGTATAATTCAGTTATTTCATAGAATAACTAGGTTTTTATGAAATAACTAGACAAGTCAGTTAAAGTATATAATAGATGAAATATTTCATACTTTACCTAGTTACTTTATGAAATAACTAGTTATTCCATTAAATTACTAGTGATAGACAGTTAAAGTGAAAAATAAACAATTTCAAAGTTACTTTATAAATTAATTGATCGTAAATAGCTAAAACCTGTCGAAAAATACATTTTATCCTTATTATGAATGATTAATTGATAAATAATTAGGAAAAGCAAATGAGATAGTATGTATTATTGCTCATATTGCTAACACTATTTAAACAGAAAGAAAAGATAAAACATATTTTTTGCAAATGTTACTGACTCAATTAAATTTCCTACTTCATAATCTTCAAGGATATGATAATTCAGGAGTGGCCAATAGTATCACATGGTACTTTTTGGTGTTGTTTTAGCACTTTTTACTTCTGCTATTAAAGTTAATAATTTTCCACGAGTAAGTGCCGCACTGTTTTCCTTTGTCCAACGCTTATTAAATAAAGATTCAAATCTCTTATCCATGAAATCTTTCTTATTTATAGGTTATTCTCCCATTCCTGCAGAAGCCATTGCTTGAAAACCGGTAAAAAAATAATTGTTAATAATCCAAAATGTAAAACGCTAACATAAATACTCCACCAAAATTCTACGTTTAAACGCAACATAATGTGAAGGAGGCACAAATACACGTCATTGCAAGGCATCTGCACGTAGTTCAAAACTGAATAAAATCAGCTATAATCGGTTCAAAGAACTTTCGAGAGTGCCGTATTTCAAATTTTAACGATCAAGTAATCTTTATTTTATAGAATACCTAGTTAAAGCATAGAATTCAATAATATTATATACTTTAACTGACTTGTCATGTTATTTCATGAAATACCTAGTTATTCTATGAAATAACGGATTCCACACTTTAACAGTAACATATACACTTATACACTTTTTTTATAAAAAAAAAATGAACGAAACAACATAAAGAAAGTCACTGTTTTTTATTGAAATTAAGCATAAATAAAGTGCATACACAGGGAATGAAAAGAATATAAAAAGGGTAGCATCAACCAAGATTTAGCTCTAAAATTCCACCTTAAAATGGATGTTTTGAGTGTGTATAAAAAGATAAGTCACTCTTAAAAAAATATTTATTTTATTTTTTCAGTTATTTAATAACGGTAAGTTCGGCTAATGAGACCGCAAATGCAACCAACAAAATCAGTCTCACGCATGATGCTACCAACATGCCGTCTCACACATGACGCAACCCACATGCCGTCACGCTCAAAATGACGCAACCCACAAGCCGTCACACTCAAAATGACGAAACCCACAGACCGTTATGCTCAAAATGACGAAACCCACAGGCCGTCACGCCGAAAATGACGCAACCCACAAGCCGTCACATCCAAATGACGCAAGTTATCACACCCAAAATGACGCAAGCCACAGGTCGTCACGCCCAAAAGCCGTCACACCCAAAAGCCGTCACACCAAACCGTCACACCCAAAAGGACGCAAGCCATCACACCCAAAATGATGCAACCCACAGGCCGTCACGCCCAAAATGACGCAACCCACAAACCGTCACACCCAAAAGGACGCAAGCCGTCACACCCAAAAGGACGCATCCCACAAGCCGTTACACCTAATGACGCAACAACTCACACGCTCGCCATAACAACTATATCGTACGTTCGCCTTACCGACACCCTTGCAGGGGAGTGTGTGTGGGTGGTATCCATATATGCCACTAACTGCCTCCGGACTGAAGTGATTAGTTTGGTCTAGGGGTAAGTCATGTGCTTACCGAATGAAAGGTATCGAGAACGAATCTCTTTCATGCTTATTTTTTGAAAAATTAGTACTTATCAGTAAATGTAGATACTCAGCTGGATTCTTTAAACTCCACCACGAGGGGCTCTATCTCCTTTTCAGGAGCGCTGATGATTCAAATGTAATATCTACAATAATCTAGCAACAGCACGTTCAGTTGCTATCTTATCTTTTTTCCTTCTCTCTCGAACTCAATTCACTTGACTTTAAATGGTGCATAAATCACAGCTCCTTACAGAGTAGTGTTCTTTAATCCAATAATATGTGAAAAGTATGATTAGAAGGAATATGTGTGTTAATAAAACCCTTTACATGTCGATGTAAAGAATTATAAACATTTCTAATCTAATCTTGTGCTACATTCTGTCATATGTTTATCGGTAGTTTAATTTTTTCTTCAAATCTGTCACATTTGAGAGTACAGTAGAACGTCGTTTATCCGAATCAATTGGGATCGGATACCGTTCTGATACGCGAATGTTCGGATAACCAAAAACCGAATGTGATCCATGGTGTATATGAAACCAGATACCATACGAATATTGAAAATCATCACTTGCGGAAAACGTGCTTGAAGAAAAAGCAAAATATGTGCAAAATGTCGCACAACCCTTATTATGCAAAATAATCACTTATTTTTCGTTGCACCATTGTACACCTTTGTTTTTTCGCTGTAAGGTCTCTGATGCTCTTGAGCAGCAATAGTTGAGAAGAACAGCAGCCTAATTGTTGTTCGTACCACTCCATATCTGTCTTAAACGCAGAAACGCGTCAGCAATTGATGGACCATTGCTACTTTCGTTGCTGTTGTTGTCCTCGTCTTCATCCGTTTCATCGTCGACAGGGTCGGATTTTCTTGCATGGAAGTCACAATCTCGTCATCATTTAGAATTTAAAATCCAGTCTTCTGCATCGCATGCCATCCTGGTTTTTTCATCAACAAAACTCAACAAAAGAGCAAATATACACCCCTTAACTTGGAAACAAATTGACCTAATATTCTGTACAGATAATTACCAAATCACACAACTGAAATTCCCCAAATATCCCTCATCTTAGATTTTCCCGTCACTTTTGGCCTCACGCGAAGCAACTGTTTAGTGTTGCACTGTTCGAAAACGTATCCGGACTTTGGTTCGAATATTTGACGCTCCGGATGATAAACGTTCGGATAAACGACTTTCTACTGTACATAAATTTGAGATTCTACCATGATCTATACAACTTAAACTGATGAAAAATATATTGATTGATTGATGTCAATGAAGAAGAATGGCACCTGCATTGAGTCAGTCAAGAGATGTGTGAGCAATGGGGCCTAGTCTTATATTTTTCAAAATAACCCAATAAGGATGTGAGGTTAAGTATACCGTTACCTGCCATACGTTGTTATCAACAGAAATTTGTTCTGTTAAATTTGTAAGATAAAATATTAGAATCTAAATATTGTTATAAGAGATTATATGCCAGAGGTAATAGCTGCATGTCTCTGTAAAATAGGTCCGATTCCTACCAATGAACCCGGTCATTTGATATCGAAATGTGTTACTGATCTGTGCCGAGATTGAAATAGGATTCACACTGTGCGATAGCTGTGTGCTGACAACCATGATGACTATCTAGACGCCTCTACGATGTTGCGATACTAACAACATTTATTAAAGGCCTCTGTGACAGTAAACCAGTTTAACCATGTATCATGAAATGGAGGACACTACACCCTGCTCTTTTTTACACGGTAGATACGTTTCTTAGAAAACCCAAAAATAAAATATATATATATAAAAATACATGCAACATACGGTAAATTTGGGGATATGTTCCACATCTTTGAAAAATCGCTTAAGATTAAAAGAAACTTTCAATATTTCCCCAAAAAACTGTTGCAAAAAAGGTAAAACGAAATCCATGTTACATTTTTACAAAACAAAATCAATTTATTTTTATTACAAAAATAATTAAACATTAACAATTTATTCTATAAGTACATACAACATACAAAAATTCAAATTAGAATGAGGAATTGAAGAAACTAGCAACTTCCTATATATATATATATAATATATCGGTACTTGACAACAAGCGGGGCGATTATAACGAACTGGATCAAATATACTGTCGTCAATACATGTGTCAAATATTTCTAGCATAAATGTCGACTTTGATTCAAATGAAGAATTTTGTTCATGCTAGAACAAAAATTAGTGAAAAATAGTATTTGGTTAACCGTGTTATTTTAAAATTGTGTAAGAAAGACCGTGTAAAAAAAGATTTTGGTTTATTACAGGTAATATGGAAAAAGATGTAACGTGCTTTGGTAAGTAGACAACGATATGCCTTTAAAGCAATCTGGGTTATTCTTATACTTATTCGGTAATTTCTCGTATTTTTATACTACGCCTATCAGAGACTTAAATCCATTGATTAATTACATACAGCAATTATTGCGCTAATACTTTTGAACAACTGATTCTCTTGGTATGCCCAGCTAGCCTTACACTTCCCGACTATGGGACCATATTTGAAGCCTTTTAATCAGAAATTAGGTTTTCAACAACATTGTAAAAAGTATAATTGGTTGCAAAATTTAGCGAATCGAAAATTACTTTTTTCTTCAAACACTTACCCAAAATTTGAAACCTTTAAAGCCAAATTGGAAAGCAAATGTTGTAATTTTCAAATATGTCGCAATGAGTTTGAAAATATTAATAAACAGATAACATAGGATATTTTCCAATCAAATTGCTACTTCAAACTTTTTCAACTCACGAAGCCACTAGAGCTAGAAAGTGTTTTTGTGGAACCCCGAGAACAGGGGTGGCCAACACGCGACATAGTGTGGCACGGCAGAGTTGTAACAGTGGCACGCAGAGACTTATGGAAAAAATAATTAAAGATAACACCTTTTTTTGTACAATTTTATTAGAATGCGTTTTTGGCTTAGACAAAAAATATCTCAAAATTTTTTAAAAACATAATTAACTGAATTATAAAAGAAAATTATTATGTAAAGAATACTCTTTCCTTGTTGTGTGCGCTGGCTTTCCAAAGGAAGTGCGCTCGTGAGATTTTGGAATTTGAGGTAGCGTGTTATTTCTTAAATATCTGGAAAAGAGAGATACCTGCCAGATAAAACAATGAACTACCCAGTTAGTGCGTACTACTTAAGAATGAAGACTGGCTGTGGTATTAAGATTTTCTCGTCGATATTTGGGGGCTTTTAAGTAAATTAAATTTAAGCTTACAGGATAAAGATTTTATTTGTCCTACTTTAGCTGATCACAAAGCTTTTGTAAACACACCTTTGCACCTTTATCTCTGTTTTGTAGTAGAAACAGGTCGAACATAATAAACTGTCTGCCAAAGGTAATAATGCTCCTAGCTATAGTAGGTTTACAAATTTAATGTTCACTTTGAAGGATCAATTCAGTGCTGGGTGGATGATTTTCAAGACGATAAAAAAATGCTGATCTTTCATAAATCCTTT